>JAMPIV010007019.1:375000-616163 GCA_024509875.1 Oreohelix idahoensis
ATATTAAATGTCTTAACCTTTATAATTGCACGTCTGGTAACCTTTAGCAGACGGCGTTAATATCATATACCGTAACACTGACCACTGCTTTCTTTGAACTTATTCAAGTTGACATCTGAGGGTGAACGAAGAAGAAGAAGAAGTTTTAAAATCAGCAGTAAAGACAGACATATGTGTAAGAAAATATTTCATTAGTGTATAAATAACATGGTTATAAATTGGCCAAATAATATTTCTGGAATGCTATAAGTCATAAACGCAATGTTTTTTTTTTTTTGTTTTTTTATTCGTCTAATCTAAAGTGCAGACACGAGGAAGCTAGCTATAATAAAACGGGCAGACTAGTTCTACATTGGAAAAAAAAATTGGTTGAGGGGGGAAGGGAAATAAAGTACCATCGCGTTATGGCGCGTGATATGTCATGTAGGGGTTGGGGTTAAAGGGTAAAGGTAGTTCCACTGCAGATAATGCCGAAAAGAGGAGTGAAGTGTTAGAGACTTCACTCTACTAGGTCCAGCTTCGAGATGTGAGTGACCAGTTTCGTCCCTCGCTGAATTTGCCTTCCCTAACTCAAGCGTAGAGACAGGTGTCCATTTATTATTACGCAACCAAAAGTAGTGACTTACTGGTGGACACAGTGAAATATATCACCCAGAATAAGTTGACCCAAAGCACTGGAAAATGACAGCATATTAGATAACAGAAAATACTGTTGTTGTATATGTGTATTCTCCGGAGGTCTGATGAGAGATAGAAAGGATAGCATTATTGCTCCCCCAAGCATGATGTACAAGGCGACCAATGTAAGGTTATGCAAGGGGCTAGCAGCGCCATCACGTACAACACAATGCTACAGACGACACTGCTGCAACAGCCTGCCGCATGGTGCAGGTTTCCTGCAAAGGGAACAACTGCAGTGCGGGTTTCAGGCTCCATAATCAGTTAAAAGGAAAAAGATGATAATGATGATGATAATAATAGTAATGATGAATGATTTTACTAGCACGTCTATTTCTAGTTGCGAAACAAGGTCGTCTGTGAGACGGACTATGATTGAATCTTCCGTGTGCCAAGATTAATCTTTCTCTTCTCTTGTCTAGTGTATTTTACGACCGAAGATATCTTATGATGTATACGCCCAGTTTTACCAGACAACTACAGAAGTTGTACAGGACAACTAGAAGACTTTGAGAGGACAGCTAAAGCGGTTTTTACGATCATTAAAGTGTAACATTTTTACTGACAAACTAGAAAACATTGAGTGGACGGCTTAAGTAGGTTAACTTCATAAAGTGTAACACTTTTACTGACAAACTAGAAAACTTTGAGTGGACTGCTTAAGCAGTTTTACTTCTTAACAAATGCAGTTTACAAGGTCTTATTATATTTGGACGTGCACCTTAAATATAACCGACGGACCATGTCCATGAACGGGGCGTGCCTCACCAAAAGAGGTAAAACTGTATGTTTTTTTTAAGTTTTACTTCACAAATTGCAAACATTTTTCTGGAAAACTAGAAAACTTTGAGAGGAGAGCTAAAGCAGTTGTACGTTCACAAAGTTTACCATTTTTACTGGACAAGTACAGAAATTTGTTTGTTTTTTCCCCCTTTTCCTAAAAGAGCATCGATCCACCACCGCACATAGCTATTTACATGAAGCTTGCATTAAAGTATTCATTTGCTTTTGTTGTGGTGGTGTTTGCAACAGCTTGTGTTATATGATAAGTCTGCCAGCCCCCTTATTAGCCGCCTCTTACGACATGCCTGAAGAAGCAACATACATCGATTATCTCCCCAGACCCACCGGCATGTATTGAACAACTATTCCTAGTTAATCAGAAAACGTAGATCTCACTGAACACGTATATTTAAGTACTCACGAAGGCGGTGGAGCAGAATAAGTTAATACAATCATTTTAAGCATTAGTAAAAGCAGTGCACGGCTAGGTGTGTATATAAACGTTGTGCGTGTGTGCATCTATATGTGAGCATGTGTACGCTCTCGTAACAAGCTATAATGTGATCAATTTTTGGTATAAATTATTGCTCACCAAACTGCTTCTGTTCCGTCCTCTGTGGGCACTGGCAGGGCAAACACAGGTAACTAACCTATTATCAGTAATGATTGGTAACGTGCAAACACAGGTAACAAATTGGTTACCTGTGATGTCAAGTACTGTGCAAACAAATCTGTGATTACAGATCTGTTTCTAGTACTCGAGATGAATTATTTCTTTCGCGTGAAATCTAGCTTCCAAATTTTTATTTTTTGTTTGTTTCGTGCTATCTTCTGCTGCTGAATTTTATTTCAGTCGACCGATAAGACGGGCTGTATGAACGATCGACTAATCGTTTTCTACAACAATATTGTATCATCATCATCATCATCATCATCATCATGTTCCCTTCTGCATCTTACAGAACATGGTCACCAGTGCAGCAGGTCCCTTTCCACATTCATGTGCTTTAGCAGGGGTTGTTTCTCTAACAACATGTTTTACATGATGAGGTTACAATATTGCCAAGTATGATTTTACCATTTTAATGACATATTTTGATATTCACTTTATTACCTTGTCGTTTCTCTTCTACCCTGAGGTGTAGAAGTTTTCCAGAGAGAACGCCATACTATTCTATCGGCTGTCTTCCTGCTGGTCAGGTTTCAATCTAGTCCTCGGTCCTTCTGAGATTTGTCTGAAACTTTGATATTTAAGAAATTAAACAGGTTTTTCATGTTCCAGGCCTCGAGGCGTATGTAATAATATCTCTCCACAGCTTCATATCTCAGCTACTGTTTATCAGTTCTGTTGTTGACTTTGTTCCGTGCCGCGATATCAAAATTCCCCGTATCTTTTGCATTTGACGTGCTCCATCTCTTTAACCTTAAATCTTTCCTGTTGTCACGATATATTCCAGTATTCTGGACGTGCCTTGCTTCCTCCTAAAATAAGTAATAAACTTCCTTTGCGCACTCGCCATTAATCTTAGGTTTTTTTTCTGCCATCTTTGCCATCTAAGACGTGACAAATGTATGTTCTGTCTTTGTGAACGGTGTGTTGTCTTGGCTATCGTCAAACTATGTTTCCCTGGGATTTCAACAAAAACGCGTGTTCACATATTCCATTCTCGCGGTCCCTCTCCCGAAAAGAAGATTTCAGTTTTAAAACATGTAAACTGTAGTTGATTCGCCTTGCTATAACTAATTGACGTTTTAAATAATATTCCCCAATTTATAGAATGCAGTCTTTCATATTTGGATTTGCGCCCTAGTGTCTAGGTTGAACGCCAAAACGGGGCAGAACTTCTTTTTTTTTTTTTTTAAATATCTGGTGTTACGTTCAATCCTTTATTACCCCATAGCTCCCGTAACAGCATAGATCCTCCACAGACGCACACCAAATCTTCCCGTGGTGTACAGTGTGCTCACAATCTTTCTATATTCTCCACGTCATTTTAACTTCTTTCTCCATGTTTTTCTTTCTGTTTCTGTATTTTCTCTCTACTTCTCCTACACTGTTGATCCCAGAACATTGACTACATAGTAACGTTATCAGTATGTTTCCTCAATGTATTCCCAACTACATAGTAACGTTATCAGTATGTTTCCTCAATGTATTTCCAACTACATAGTTACGTTATCAGTATGTTTCCTCAATGTATTCCCAACTACATAGTAACGTTATCAGTATGTTTCCTCAATGTATTCCCAACTACATAGTAACGTTATCAGTATGTTTCCTCAATGTATTCCCAACTACATAGTAACGTTATCAGTATGTTTCCTCAATGTATTTCCAACTACATAGTAACGTTATCAGTATGTTTCCTCAATGTATTCCCAACTACATAGTAACGTTATCAGTATGTTTTCTCAATGTATTCCCAACTACATAGTTACGTTATCAGTATGTTTCCTCAATGTATTCCCAACTACATAGTAACGTTATCAGTATGTTTCCTCAATGTATTCCCAACTACATAGTAACGTTATTAGTATGTTTCCTCAATGTATTTCCAACTACATAGTTACGTTATCAGTATGTTTCCTCAATGTATTCCCAACTACATAGTAACGTTATCAGTATGTTTCCTCAATGTATTTCCAACTACATAGTAACGTTATCAATATGTTTCCTCAATGTATTCCCAACTACATAGTAACGTTATCAGTATGTTTTCTCAATGTATTCCCAACTACATAGTTACGTTATCAGTATGTTTCCTCAATGTATTCCCAACTACATAGTAACGTTATCTGTATGTTTCCTCAATGTATTCCCAACTACATAGTAACGTTATCAGTATGTTTTCTCAATGTATTCCCAACTACACAGTAACGTTATCAGTATGTTTCCTCAATGTATTTCCAAATACATAGTAACGTTATCTGTATGTTTCCTCAATGTATTCCCAACTACATAGTAACGTTATCAGTATGTTTTCTCAATGTATTCCCAACTACACAGTAACGTTATCAGTATGTTTCCTCAATGTATTCCCAACTACATAGTAACGTTATCAGTATGTTTTCTCAATGTATTCCCAACTACAAAGTAACGTTATCAGTATGTTTCCTCAATGTATTCCCAACTACATAGTAACGTTATCAGTATGTTTCCTCAATGTATTCCCAACTCCATAGTAACGTTATCAGTATATTTCCTCAATGTATTCCCAACTACACAGTAACGTTATCAGTATGTTTCCTCAATGTATTCTGATAACTCTCTTTTGCTCATCAGTTGATAAATATAAGCTCACTAGAACATCACCAGAGTTAAATGCTGTGTTGTTGTGTAACTCGTGGTTTGAGTATGGAATGTCAACTCGACCTACGCAGGGGTGTGTAAGCATGAAGTGAGAGTGTAATACGCGAATGATAAGAAGAGTTCGTGGTGTTGACAATTGGTCTTTTTCTTACACTCATGTATGGCTGGAAGTCATCGACACCAACGACTGTGTACCTTTGCTACAGTTTAATTGGACGTACACACTCGACAGCACGGATAGTGACAAATCACAGGTTGGCATAATACATCATGGTACAGTGGATAAATGGTCTTGCAATGATACATGGGCACTCATGTAGAATAATAGCATAATGGACTGTCAGTAGACAAGCACTCAGTATTGCCCATATATATCATCTGAGTTTACTGACAAAGCACGTCAGATTATAAACAACATTCAAGATGGCTTCTAGACCTAACCTCGTCTAGCGAAGATTCCTTTAAATAATGTTCAGCACATATTTTTCATATAATCATATTGAACCGCTAGTAATGGGTTCTCATGTGTAGCAGTGATCTCTGGACTCATCAAGCGATAATACGGGGCATCCCTTTCTCTTCTTGAAAGTCACAAAATATTTGGATACAAGATGGCTTCTCTCGTGAGCTGTCACTCACGTTTGGATACAGATAATGAATCTGTATTAAAGTTAGTCATTCATTAAATGTTCTCATTGCTCTGTAGATTCTATCATGATACAATTGACTTCATCATACAAGAAATAGTGCTGCTAGAAATGAATGTCAACCATCTGGTTAAATATTCCCTCAGACGTACAAATCGTGTCTATCGAGAAACGGTGGCTTAGCAAGAGTTCATAAGAAGTGCTTTTGTTACCTTGGTATCAGAAATATGATTCTGCCATTCCTTGGCAATAAGAATAAACACTGGGGTAAAGCATACAGGATAGGTCTAAACGTCTATCACTTTCCCCTACACATATATCGATCACTTTTCCGGCGACAAGCCGATTCAAAAAACCACAGCCCCATCATCAGGGCGAAGCCAAATCACACCTCTCTAGCGACACATCCGCCGAACAGCCCTTTGACCTTTCTAGCGACAAGAGACCATATAGTTCGACTTAGACATGCAAAGATATTCAGATATAAGACAGACTCGTCCTACCCAGACAAACAATACACATAAATTCAGGCCATAGATACACTGAAGCAAGAACAACCTATTTCTACCCAAACAAAGAATAAATCGCAGTAAAACTGGATTCATCCGCGGAGTTCGATCGAAAGTGACGACACTCCTTTCAAGGGAAGAAACTCAATAATGACTTTTCCTTAAGCACTAAAAAGTATCTATTTTGTTTACAAAATATTTGCGAACATAACAAGCATACAAATGTATTATATTGTAAGATATCAAAGACTGCACGTAACAGTCTTACCACACCTCCCGGGAAAAAAAAAATGAAACATTTTTTTTTTTTTTTGAAATACATCTAGGAGCAACGTACAATAGGCTCACAACGCATGAATAATGCGCAGATGAAAATATCAGGAATAAATATAACGCCTAATATGAGGCTAAGTCGACTTATGGAGCGACTGGTGAGAATGTATCTCATAAACTGAGAGAAATTATTTCTCTACAAGTAAATTTTTCCAGGAAGGTGTCATCAAAGTATAATACAATTCTGGCAATTACACAATGCCTAAAAAATTTCATACCATAATTTCGTATTAGATATCTTAAATTTATGATTTATGAAGAAAAATCATCAAAGCACAGCGGTGAATAAACATCAATGAACCGCTAAGTAGTGATACAATCATTATATTATTAAATTACAAATGTGTATCTATCTTTATATAGAAAGGAACTATTATAAACTAGACATATCAAGAAGTCTAAGACCTAATAGTTATGTGGAATCATGTGGGCATCTTGACAGAATGTCTGCCATCACATTATCTGATCCACGAATAGCTCGCACAGAGAAATGAAAAGGTTGAAGAGCAATTGCATATCGAGTAGACCTCGAGCTCTTCAAATTCTTACTCTGTATAGCAGTAAGAGCTTTTTGGTCGGTTTCTACTATGAAATGTGCGCCTAGAAGGAATCTCTGTAGTTTGAGGATCGACCAAACCATAGCTAATAGCTCACGGTCTAAAACCGAATAATTCCTTTCTGCCGCATTAAGTTTTCTGGAAATATACATTACAGGATGCAGAGTTCCAGAGTACTCTTGCATTAGTGCCGCTCCAATCCCAGTGGATGAAGCATCACTACGAAGAACAAATGTCTTATCTTTAGTAGGTAACACTAAAATAGGTGGTGTTGAAAACAATGTTTTAATCTTATCCAAAGAGCATTGGCATTCCTGAGACCAGTGGACCATATTAGGCGAACCTTTCTTTAAAAGTGTAGAAAGAGGTGCCATGATAGAGGATAGATTCTGAATGAATCTGCCATAAAATTGAATAAGACCTAACAGACTTCTCACCTGTTTTTTAGTCTTAGGGATAGAGATGTTAAGTATCTTACTAGTATTATGGTCCTCTGTCTTTAGGAAACCATGACCAACTCGGTGGCCTAGGAAAGAAATTTCGCTAAAACCAATATAGGCTTTAGAGGGTTTCGCTGTCAGGTTGTGCTCGCGCAAAGTAGACAGCAATTCATCTAACCCTGAATAGTGATCTTCCCAAGTATCGCTGAAAAGACAGATGTCGTCTAGATATGCAATGACATCTGACCGATAAGATAGGATTCGGCGCATCATGCGTACGAATGTAGCTGGTGCGTTCATAAGACCGAAAGGCATAAAATTCCATTGGAACAAACCTCTAGGTGTTGAAAAAGCCGTGAGAGGTTTGGCGCGTTCAGATAAAGGAACTTGCCAATATCCTTTAGACAAATCAAGTTTAGTGAAAAAATGAGATTTGGAGAGTCGAGTAAGTAGCTCTTCCAGTAAAGGCATAGGTTCGGCATCGAACTTCGTTACTTGATTCAATTTGCGATAGTCAACGCACAGACGTATGTTATTGTCTTTTTTCCGAACAATAACCATCGGCGAAGAATATGCAGAGGTGGATGGTTCGATTATTTTCAAATCTATCATCTCATCCAACTCTTTCTCGACCTGTGCTTGAAAATGTATAGGGATAGGATAAGGTCTAACTCTAATAGGAGTATGGTCAGTTAGAACAATGTCATGTTCAATGACATGAGTTTGTCCAGGGATGTCAGTGAGTACATCCTGAAATGTTTGCAACATAGTTGAAACTTGTCGCTGTTCTCCTAGAGACAAATCAGGAGAGACAGTAACGTTCTTCCATGATTCACTAGAATGAAGTGGGATCATTGGAAGAGGAAGATTTACATCTGAAAAACTCGTTTCCTCATCCTGTATCACGGACAGTGATGAGTAATGACCATGTTGTACTGGAGAATCGTCCGTTGCTTGGAAAATGGGTTGCAAATAATCCGGACGTTCATGGAATTCAGTAAGCATATTGATGTGGAAGGTTTTATGCTTCCCATCAATATCGACAATATAGTCGACATCGGAAATTTTCGATATTATATCGTACGGACCTTTCCAAGAAATAAGTAGTCTGTTTTCCCTACAAGGTAGTAATACAAATGCTTTGTCACCAGGACAAAGTTGTCGTAAGCATCTCTTCTTATTGGCAAATTGCCTTGCCTTCTGTTTCGCAAATTCAGAAGAAGAAGTTGCTAATTTGCATGCTTCGATAATCTTTTGTCTCAACGCGATGACATATTCGTAGGATGACTTTGTGTCATCGTCAATATTGTCAGCTGTTATGAGATCATGAAGCAACGACATAGGGCCGCGCGGACGCGCGCCAAAGACGAGTTCAAAGGGAGAAAATCCTGTATGTTCATTGGGAACCTCTCTGTAAGCGAAGAGGGCCGCAGGTAAAACTCTGTCCCAGTCTTGAGGATGATCCTCAGTTATCTTCCCTAGTAAGTTTTTAAGTGTTCTATTAAGGCGTTCGACCATCCCATTAGACATTGGATGATAGATACTACTTAAAGATCTATCTATCTGCAGAGTAGACATTACTTGAGACATGGTATCTGATATTAGTTGGGTGCCATGGTCTGACAATATCTCTCCTGGGAACCCCAGACGAGAAAATATAAGCCAAAGAGCATCTGCAATATCAGCAGTAGTAATGCTCTTCAGAGGAATAGCCTCTGGCCAACGTGTGCACATATCAACACACGTCAAGATAAACTGATGTCCTCTGGCAGACTTGATCTTAAATGGACCAATAATGTCTATGGCCATTTTTTTGAAACGGCCGAATAGGAATGTCCGCCGCCTGAATGGGTGCAGCATGCCGTGGACCTTTGGATTTAACTTCCTGACATACTTTACAAGATCGACAATAAATCCGTATGTCCTTGTTTACCAATAGCCAAAAGAAAGCCGCAAGGACTCTTGACTTAGTACGGGAAAAACCCATGTGTCCAGCACACTGAGAGTCGTGAGCGTGCTGCAAAATTTTAACTCTCAAATTCTTGGGAACCAGGATTTGAGAATGACTTGACGTAATGGAGTCTTGAACCATACGTACAAGTACGCCATTCTTCTTTGTAATCCACGATTTACGACTTGTGTCTTTATTCGGATCACCTTTAGTTGCAAGAATGAAGAATTTCTTCAGAGTGGGATCATCTTCTTGCTGTTTTATAAACGAGTCACGAGAAATTACCAAGGGATCATCTTGGTTATGCACTTCATTATCTTCAGTAGATGAAGTTTGAGGCATATTAAGAGCCTGAGCTTTAGTGACTACAGCGTTAGCAATCTGCATGTTTTGCCTTTCCCACGCGGAAATTTGTTGCGGAGTGCATTCTTTGACTCCATGAATGCGACCGATGATGAGGTCCTCGATCGGATTCGGAAGAAGACATGCGTGTACATCTCCTGTAAAGAAAGGAGTAGCAATCCTAATGATAGCAGTAGAGTATTTCTCTAATGTGCCGCCAAATGTTACACATTTGACTACTTGTCCAATGGCACGGGAAGGATCTACGAGTGACTGCCTAACACCAATTGTGGTGCATCCAGAATCAAATAGCACGGAGACTGGATTGTTATTTACTAAACCCTTATGTAAGACAAGAGAACCTCTTCCATCATGCGCGACTGATGCAGGAAGAGCAGGAAGAGGATGGCCGCAGCTTAAAGTAGACACTGGTTGGCTCAAATAATGTTTTGCATTGGGGGCAGTGAGATGCTCTCCCAAAATCAAAAGCGGAACATGCCATATTATTAGCGTCATTATTATCTTTACTCTGTTTATAGGCTTCATGGGACTCTTGTTGTGCAGAGTTTGCCTGAAAATGTGGTTTATGTCTTCTGTTTTGAGATCTACCTCGGTTATTATTACCTCTGTAGTTATTGTTACCTCTATTGTAACCCCTATTTGGGTTTGAGTCATAGTTCTCTTGGTTACCATTATCGTATTCATTATAATGAGTATCTCTGTAATTGCGATCTTGTTGACTCCAAGACGGATACCTCGGATAGTTTCTATAATTACTTCCTCTATGGAAATTGCTATAATTGTGACCACCCCTGTGTCGAGAGCTATCAGCTCGTCTCCAGTTCTTTGAAGAAGAACCCTGAAATGGTTGGTTACCTTGGTTTTGATAACTATTATGGTTACCTTTTTTATCAAATCTGTTTTGAGGTCCCTGAAATCTGTGTGAATAATTGGGATTGTATGGTGTTGCTGAAGCAACTGGCATACTCTCCTTAATCTTAGTGTTGCCAAAAGTCACGTCGGGGTGTGCAGTGACATATTGGGAACAATATTCTTCCATTTCCTTTAGAGATTTGGGTTTACGCTCATGTATAAATTCAAGGAATGGTTTGTTAACACATGACATAATCTTATCTCTGAGCAACAAATCCATAAGTCCTTCATACGTTTTTTCTGTTTTGGAAAGCTCAATCCAACGATCAACTGTGAGACGTGCCTTTGCGATGAATTCTGAGAATTCTACACCCGTCTCAGGCACCATCGTCTTAAACAAAAGGCGATAGCCTTCCTCACTTAGCTGGTATTTTTTTTATCAAAGCCGCCCTAATGACATAATAATTATCCTTATCTGCTTCTCCTACAAGGCAAAGCCTAGTCAGAGATTCACCTTTCAAGTTTTCTGCTAATTGGTTAGCGTATTGTGATTTATCCACATTATGTGTACGACAAGAACGTTCAAATCTATCCAGCCAGAATGTAATATCGTCACTGGACTGATTGAACGGTGGAACATTAACCTTGTAAGTAGAAGGTTTACCATTACCACTAGATGCCTGATTAACATTACTCATATTTGTCAATCTCAATTTCTCTAACTCAAATTCATGTTCTCTTATTGCTTTTTTTTCTTCCGCTTCTCTGTCTAATCTTCTTTGTTCAGCAGCAGCTTCTCTTTCTAATTTTTTTTGTTCAGCTTCAAATCTCCTTTCCTCCTCCTGCATCTGCAATTTCTTTTGTTCAGCAGCAGCATCAGCTTCTTTTTCTAATCTTTTCTCTTCAGCCAGAGCTTTTCTCTCTTCTGCAGCAGCTTTTTTTTCTTCTATTTGAAGTTTTCTCTCCTCTGCAGCAGCTTTTCTTTCCTCTGCAGCAGCAGCTAATGTCTTGTCATATTGAGCAACTGCCCATTCTTCTAATTGTTGACCAGTCTTATCAAGGGCTTTCCCTTGTATAATGAAGTATTCTAATGTAGACATGATGTCTAACAATAATACTAATCACTTGAAACAATAATAATACCACAAGTTCTTAATGACTTGATTAATCAGCACACTATCCCAATATCTGTGGGTCACAAGCCTTAATAAGGTCTTGTATAACAGTAATAATAATCAAGTACTGGTTTATACCATAATCCAAGTGCAGTGCACAAGCAATAGTGTCTTATGAAATATACCTATATAAAACATATGTCAACCAACAGAATACATAAAGTACAAATAAGACTGACAATACGAAAACGTTTGCAGAAATCAAATAAATCAAATAGGGAAATCAATGAAAGTAATCACTGAATCTGCAAGGAATAACAACACAAATGACGTCACAGTATATGAATATAAATTGTGAATAGAACTGAAAGATAGAAAAGGGTAGACCAACAAATTACAAACAAATCAAAACAAAACTAAAGAACAAAGAAATATTACAAAAATAACAATAATTACAGTCTTCACAGCTAACACAAATAGCAACTAGTTGTTGCAAGCAAATTTCCAATTAAGGAAATTGCACCTAAAGAAAACGCCCACAACGGACCCTCTATCACGTGGGATATTCTGTTGTGAGGACACCGCCCAACCTAAACACAACCCGCTGACATATAAACTAATATATTATACAAACAAATAACATGTAAACATAAATATATAAATTATGTGTATGATAGTATGTGTTGCAAAATAGGCTCAGTTTTACAGTAATGGCAAAGTTATTCTTCTGAAAATAAATAAACTGCCACTTTATTGAATTACAAATTCTGGCCTTAAATATTAAAGTTCAACACAATAGCAGAACATAAGAAGATCCATCGATGAAAGTAGGGCTTCTTAGTTCAATAATACTGTCTCCCTGTTAATATTGACAACAATTGATCCAACTGTTCTGTGAAACTCTGTAATGTCTAATGTAAAAATGTCAACAACGCTGACCTACATTCTGCATTCACTTGACAGGTCACGTGACGAAGTGTTGACAAAGAGCAAACTAATACTGTAAGTGTGTCGTATCAGCCACAGGAAACGGTCTGGTATCGGTAGTCTGTTGACTTCTCAACTTCCGCGAGGTCAAACCCAGAAAGCTGGTCCACCAGATGATAACTCTTGTTGGGTATAGTGGCCACCGCTGTAAAGATATTTCGGGTCACTGTAAAAGATCGGTGTTGTTTGCTCCACTGTAGTGTACACAAACCAGTGCTACAATCCCAGCAATTAGTGGTGTTAATGATGGGTGTTGTAGGCAGGTGAAGACTGGGTGTGTGCTGGAAGACAAAGGTCAGCAACGACTGTGTACCTTTGCTACAGTTTAATTGGACGTACACACTCGACAGCACGGATAGTGACAAATCACAGGTTGGCATAATACATCATGGTACAGTGGATAAATGGTCTTGCAATGATACATGGGCACTCATGTAGAATAATAGCATAATGGACTGTCAGTAGACAAGCACTCAGTATTGCCCATATATATCATCTGAGTTTACTGACAAAGCACGTCAGATTATAAACAACATTCAAGATGGCTTCTAGACCTAACCTCGTCTAGCGAAGATTCCTTTAAATAATGTTCAGCACATATTTTTCATATAATCATATTGAACCGCTAGTAATGGGTTCTCATGTGTAGCAGTGATCTCTGGACTCATCAAGCGATAATACGGGGCATCCCTTTCTCTTCTTGAAAGTCACAAAATATTTGGATACAAGATGGCTTCTCTCGTGAGCTGTCACTCACGTTTGGATACAGATAATGAATCTGTATTAAAGTTAGTCATTCATTAAATGTTCTCATTGCTCTGTAGATTCTATCATGATACAATTGACTTCATCATACAAGAAATAGTGCTGCTAGAAATGAATGTCAACCATCTGGTTAAATATTCCCTCAGACGTACAAATCGTGTCTATCGAGAAACGGTGGCTTAGCAAGAGTTCATAAGAAGTGCTTTTGTTACCTTGGTATCAGAAATATGATTCTGCCATTCCTAAAGATATACAGATATAAGACAGACTCGTCCTACCCAGACAAACAATACACATAAATTCAGGCCATAGATACACTGAAGCAAGAACAACCTATTTCTACCCAAACAAAGAATAAATCGCAGTAAAACTGGATTCATCCGCGGAGTTCGATCGAAAGTGACGACACTCCTTTCAAGGGAAGTAACTCAATAATGACTTTTCCTTAAGCACTAAAAAGTATCTATTTTGTTTACAAAATATTTGCGAACATAACAAGCATACAAATGTATTATATTGTAAGATATCAAAGACTGCACGTAACATATTCCCAACTGCACAGTAACGTTATCAGTATGTTTCCTCAATGTATTCCCAACTACACAGTAACGTTATCAGTATGTTTCCTCAATGTATTCCCAAATACGCAGTAACGTTATCAGTATGTTTCCTCAATGTATTCCCAACTACACAGTAACGTTATCAGTATGTTTCCTCAATGTATTTCCAACTACATAGTAACGTTATCTGTATGTTTCCTCAATGTATTCCCAACTACACAGTAACGTTATCAGTATGTTTCCTCAATGTATTACTAACTACACAGTAACGTTATCAGTATGTTTCCTCAATGTATTCCCAAATACACAGTAACGTTATCAGTATGTTTCCTCAATGTTTACCTCAACGTTATCAGTATGTTTCCTCAATGTATTACTAACTACACAGTAACGTTATCAGTATGTTTCCTCAATGTATTCCCAACTACATAGTAACGTTATCAGTATGTTTCCTCAATGTATTCCCAACTACATAGTAACGTTATCAGTATGTTTCCTCAATGTATTCCCAACTACATAGTAACGTTATCAGTATGTTTCCTCAATGTATTCCCAACTACATAGTAACGTTATCAGTATGTTTCCTCAATGTATTCCCAACTACATAGTAACGTTATCAGTATGTTTCCTCAATGTATTCCCAACTACATAGTAACGTTATCAGTATGTTTCCTCAATGTATTCCCAACTACATAGTAACGTTATCAGTATGTTTCCTCAATGTATTCCCAACTACAATGTTTTCTCAATGTATTCCCAACTACACAGTAACGTTATCAGTATGTTTCCTCAATGTATTCCCAACTGCACAGTAACGTTATCAGTATGTTTCCTCAATGTATTCCCAACTACATAGTTACGTTATCAGTATGTTTCCTCAATGTATTCCCAACTACACAGTAACGTTATCAGTATGTTTCCTCAATGTATTCCCAACTACATAGTAACGTTATCAGTATGTTTCCTCAATGTATTCCCAACCATCACCAGTGTCTTCTTGTCATGGTGTTGTCATGTGATTTTAAAAAATGTCATCCTTTTGGCCTGTTTAAATCCAGCACTCCAATTCTGTCATTTCTTCTCATCTAACGCTGCTGGTGTTTAACAACAAGGCGACCAATAGGAGGGCAGCTCAGTTCATTGTTCTTTTACAGCCGAGTTGAAGAATGTACATGTGTTCTGTAGCTTTTGGGCGTCGCCGTGTTGGTTGTGGGAACCCGACAATAGCTTTCTCCTTTCTGTGGTGAGAACTTGGCTGTGAGCGGCACATACTGGACTGTAAAGTATGAGTGAGTACAGCTATGGCTATTTAACATATGAGAGGTTTCTTTGATTTAAGTGCTTGTTGAGACTGACATGTTCCACTCTTAGTTGACAGACTGCGCCCTGCTCCATGCGTCGTAGTTTGCTTATATATTTTTATTTTGGTCCCTTTTGAGTCTTTTTTTTTAAATACACGATCAATCCAGTAGATTCTTTAGTCATTGGTTTGGGCATTTATCTTTGAAGTTATTCTAGAGCAGCCTTTCTCAACCCTTTCATCCTGAAGAAACTCTTGAAATAATTGTCAAGTCTCAGGGAACCCCTGCATATATATATATATATATATATATATATATGTATATATATTTATATATATATATATATATATATATATATATATATATATATATATATATATATATATATATATATATATATATATTTATATATATATATATATATATATATATATATATATATATATATATATATATATATATATATATTTATATATATATATATATATATATATATATATATATATATATATATATATATGGTGAAGTGGGATGTTATAAATATTTATAGGGGACTTAGTGTACTGACTGAGATCAGCTGTGAAGGTATCTATATCTATTAAGAGTAGTGTATTATAGATAACCTTACTTGCTACCACATATCTCTATATCTCAGTCAGAATTATTCTGGAATAGTGTGATGCTACGTTATGTGTCTAGGGTATGAGTATGGTGAAGTGTAAGTCACAACAACAGACAGATAAACAATTTAATTTAATCCACTACTCTTGACAACACTGTGACACTCACATACATATAACACTCTATGAGAATAGCTTACAGGAGACACTCGTAACTTTTCAAATAACAATATGTATTCATTTCTGTCATAAAGGCATATGTGTGTCCTGATTCAAAGACAAAGGAACCAGGAATCACAATCAATGTTAATTACAAGTTATGTACAGAATGTATTAATATGAATCTGGTAGTGACATATATTATTAAAAATATCCTATGTGTGTCAGTTGTGTAATAGTAGTATGAGGTAATACTGGTTTTGTTTTGTTCAAGCTCTGTTGGTAGTTGTCATCATGACTTCAATAGTTTGTCTTAAGGAAACTAGTATTGGAGATGTTCTCAGTTCCTGATATTAAGACAATTAATTTCCCCTCTTAATATTATTTTTACAAAGTCAATTCAAGATGAGGGGACATAATGTTGAGCTCAGCTGGCCAAATCTGCTTATCTTGAGTGATGGTGGCAGGAAAGGACTCCTCCGCTCGAATTCTCCCCTGGGCTCTGGAGACACCTCACTGATAGCTAAAAAGACCAAGGAGTATGCTGTCCGACTCGGGATTCAGCAAAGCTCTGACCAGGTGCTGCTCAGTACCATCAAGACCACGGTCCCTGAAAACAAGAAGGATGTACCTTCTACTTCATAACTAATTTATATTCTCTTTTACACTGATCACAATACAACACAAACATTGAGTTCAGAGCGTTAGGCCAACTGTCAGCTTCATTTGAAATACTTTATTCCAGTATTACCCTTCTTAATGGTTACTACGCCTCTGCACTTCCAGCATTATTTCTTTCTATTCAATCATCCAGGTGTCAGTGTACTGTTTGGCCATTCCATGCCGTTTTACTTCTCTCCGACACCCTCTGTTCAGGCTGGAGCATTATAGGCTTTACCTCACGTTTGCCACTGAACTACACATATATATACAGGCATAAATCAACAATTCACATTCAATTTTCATTAAAAGATATTGAATGGTTCAAGCTTACCACAATTCATAGAATAACACAGATACGTTGATTAGCAATGAATTCTGGCACAAACTGGCACAAATTCCCATCTGCTTATCTTCCAGGCTTTTATTTAGCAAAATATAAGCTGGCTTCAACGCACTGATGTTTTATCAAGTTTATTTAAACAAGTGGTTTCGAACTAACGCTCCCAAGTGTGTATATCAGCGAGTCTGACCAATGAGGCCCCGTTTCGACAAGTGTTTGAAAAAATGTTACCCTTCCCCGTCTCCCTTGACAACGAAAGATAGTATTTATAGTCCGACCAATCGTGGTTAGGCTTTCATTTGTTGCGCTCCAATCAATTTGGAGTTTACATGGTAGACTATTTCTGTAACGTAAATTTTTTTTCAAACACGTTATAAAAAAAATCTTATGAGCAGAAATGATTTCATGCTGTCAGGCATCCTCACTATTTTATTTTGGGTATAATTTATTAATTCCTGGACTATTTGCGTAACGTTTTACATATTCTTTGTCAGCAAGCCCTAAGGAACCCAAATATCCCAATTTAAAGGAGCTACGTGGCTGCGTTCAAAATATGTATTTTCTACCTCCTGTTTCGAAGATGTGCTGTCTGGGTACTGTTATGTTTTCAACCGTAAACCCATCTATTGTTATCTTTCCTAATAAGCGTTTTTTATGATTTATAAACCTAACTCTGGGATGGGTAATGTATTTTATCACTGTCCGTCTGAAAAAAAAGTTAGTGCATGTAGTCTTACACGCGTGATGGCAGCATTTGTGTATCGCGCGAAGCGTGTTTAGTGTTCGGCTTTCTGCCTCTCCCTTCCCGCTATCCTTTTGTCCATCTGTCTTTCGTTTTGGTAACGCAGTATAATTAATGTTAGGATTAATTTAGGTCATTACGCAGGGCCTCTCAATGTTTTTTTCCAAGAAATACAGCACACGTTTCATTGAAGAAGGCGGGTAATAATACAGTAAGCTTTACTATCAACGTGAAAGCGTTACAATTTGCAGACGAAGCAGAAAACAAGGGGGATTTCGAGTACATTCCTTGTGACAGCACTGTTATTTACCATTCTTCTTCCTTTATTTATTATATGTATTTATTAGGCTTTATATTTACTTGATAATTTATATATGTGGATTAGAATATTCCACGACACCTCCCCTCTTAAAACAGACATTATATGTCAGTCCTTTATTCTATATACACATAGAGAAATTTATTATTATTTCTGGGGTTTACGGTGATTCTCATCACACGGATGGCGGCTTAAAAAATCAGCTCCCAATTGGTTTTTCCAGATATATACTCGATGCTAAAATTATATGGAGCCAGAAGCAAAGACCATCGGAGTAACCTAGAGTTCTCATGCTTAGCCTGTGCTAGAAACGATAAAGGTTTGTGATCTGTTTGCAACTTAAATGCCTTCCCATATAGATAAATATTGAATTTCTTTATTGCCCATATTACTGCAAGACATTCTTTTTCGCTAGTTGAGTAGTTGATTTCAGCTTTATTCAACTTTCTGCTAGCATATGCCACTGGGCTTAATTCCCCATCCAATGCATCTGATTTCTGTAGTAGAGTTGCACCTAACCCAATATTACTTGCATCCGTCCTTACTATGAATTCTTGACTTAAGTCAGGTAATTTCAAAATGGGTTTACTTGTGAGCTTTTCCTTCAATTCTTGGTAAGTCATTTCACATTGTGGTGTCCATGTAATGCGATCTGGATGTCCTTTACGTGTCAATTCCGTTAAAGGTGCACATATGGAATTAAAGTTTTTTGATATACTTCTGGTAGAAACCACATAATGAGACAAAGGATCTCACGTCCTTCTTGGTTTGTGGTCTCGGGGCTTTCTGTAGTTTCTCTAAATTCTTTGGGTCAGGGGTCATGTTTCCCTGATAAACTGTGTGTCCCAAAAATTCCAATTCTTTACATCCAACGCAACATTTGGTTGGTCGGGCTGTTAAATTTGCCTCCCTAAGTCGATCAAACAGCATGTTCAGAGAGTCAATGTGTTCCTCAAAGGTTTCTGTTGCTATAAGGATATCATCCATAAAATTTGTTATACAGGGATTATTCAGAGGATCCAATAATTTTCTCATCATTCTAGAGAAGACACTAGGCGCATTCTTCACTCCAAATGGCAATCTATTAAACTCATAGTGTCCTTCTGAGGTACTAAAAGCTAGGTATGGTCTAACCTCAGGCTTTACTGGAATCTGATAGTATCCTTTACTCAGATCCACTTTTGAGAAATATTTAGCTTTATTTAGTCTGGCAAACAGCTGATTTGTATCCGGCAATGGATCCACCTGTCCTTCTGTAATAGCATTCAGTCTCCTGTAATCTATACAGAGTCTATGTTCTCCATAGGGCTTCCTTAAGAGTACAACACCGGAACTATACGAAGACTCACTGTGCGAAATAATTCCTTCCTTCAATAGATAGTCTATCTCTTCCTTCAAAGCTTTCTCCTTAGCAAACGGAATCGAATATGGTTTCATACAGACAGGTGTGGAGTCTATTAGTTTCATATCATATTCCAATAGGTTTGTATGCCCTGGTCGGTCTGTTAACACCTCTGCATGATTATTTAGAACCTGTTGCACTCTCTCTTTCTGAGTTTCCGTTAAATGTGTACTGATTTTCACCTGTGCTGCTGTCTCACAGGGGTGTAATGGATATTCAAATGATGAAAGTGGTTCCTTTTTCATCTCCATGGCGATGGACAAGGTCAACAAGTGTGTCTCTTCCTGATGTTCTCTTTCCAAATATTTCTTCAGGAGATTCACATGATAGATTTTTTTCTTTCCCCTTCTTATCTATCTTATAATTTGTTCTAGACACCTTCTCTAAAACTGTATATGGACCCTGCCATCCAATTTGTAACTTATTCTGACTCCCAGGCAAAAGAAGCAGTACTTTCTCTCCCACAGCCAAATTTCTGTCTTTCGCCTTCCTGTTATAATAGGCAGCATGTTTCTTCCTGGCTTGTTTCAAATTTTCATTGGCAAGTTTCCAGCCAGTTTTTAACCGAGTGGTCAGCTCATTCACATATTGGTATGAAGATGTAATGTTTTCCTCTGCCTTTTCATCAGTCCACGTTCTTAACAAAGCTTCAAGTGGACCTTTTATTGGCCTTCCAAACAATAATGTTGCCGGGGCCATACCGGTTGAACTATGGGGTACCTCCCGATAAGCAAAGAGGGCGGCGTGCAGGTACTGGTCCCATGTATCTGGTTTTTCGTGTGCCAACTTTCTCAGGATCGACATCAATGTGCCGTTAAATCTTTCCACTTGGCCGTTCCCTTGGGAATGATACACACTACAATGGAAGTGTTTGGCCTGGAAGATCCTGAAAACTTCTTCAGTTAGTTTCCCCTTGAACTGAGAGCCATTATCAGTCAAGATTTGATTGGGAAAGCCTAACCTTGTGAAAATTGTGAGCAATGCCTCTGCCACATGTTTTGAATCAATCGATGACAGGGCTACTGCCTCTCCCCACATAGAACAAGTGTCCACCAGAGTCAGAATGTAGCTGTTCCTTCTCTTGGTTCGGGTGAGAGGTCCCACAAGATCCACGGCAACTCTCTCAAAGGGTGTTCCCACTATGGGCATTTCCCCCAGAGTTGCTGGTGCAGTCCAATGTTTAGGTGCTACTCGTTGGCACTCTGGACAGGATTTTACATATCGTTTGATATCTTCAGTTATTCCTGGCCAGAAATAGTGACAAGCTATTCGCTGTCCTGTTGCGCTGATTCCCATATGACCACTGAAGGGAATCGCATGCCCTAGTTCCAACACTTTAGTCCTATATGAAGTGGGAAGGACCAGCTGTCCGTGACCATTGGATTCAGATCCAGCCTTCCTATATATCAGTTTGTTCTTCATATAAAACTCTCCCTTGCCTGGAGGTGTATGAGATTTGGGCAACTTCTTGAAACATGGCTTGAGTGTTTTGTCCTCAGCCTGTGCCTTCCTCATCTCATCTGGGTGAGTATTTATGGGATTATCCTCCTCCTTCTTTGACTGTGATCTGGTCTGCACTGTTGCCAATATCACAGGTCTCTTGGGATTCCCCAAGAAGACATATCTACACCCCAATATTAGAGGGTAGATTGGCTCATTTATCACTGCTGCTTTTATGATTCCTTCCACATATCGCGTTTTCACTTTTATTCGGGCGACGGGAAGTGTCATGGTAGCTACATCCTTGGTTGCAGTTTGAATCTCCACTGTTTCTGTGGTGTATTGATCGGCCTGCACCAGGTGAGAACTCACAACGGAATCGTAATCTAAACCGGTATCATATAAACATCTTATAGTGACACCATTACAGATGACATCTTCACACACTGGGGGGTGGTATGGTTCCTGTAATTCGTCAGGTTTGCCCTTCTTTTCCTTTTTTCCCCGATGTCATAGCAGCAAAATGAGGAGGTTTCCTTCTACAATGGTCAGTGTCATGATTGTTCATCTTACAATTTTTACACCACCTTTTTCCTTGGTTGAAAGATTTTCTTTCATCATATTTCCTTTCATCGAATTGTGGGAATTTATTTTTATTTTCATACCGTGGCCTATCAAATTGGTGCTTACCTTTATTTTGATCCTTAGGATCAAATTTATTAAAGTTCTGTGGTGCCCTAAAGTTATCCACTTGTTTCTTTTTATTACCTGTTACCTCTGCTTGAGCTGCTTGATACCTTTCAGCAACATTTAGCAACTCACCCAGCCTCTCTGCACCTTGTTCCATGAGAAACTTTCTCAGGTCTGGAGCCATGGACTCTCTTAGTTGCTCTATAAGGACCATTTCCTTAAGATCTTGGGTTTTCCCCAGAGAAGTCCATTTCTCCAAGTATGTCTCTATTCGTGCAGAGAACTGGTGATAGGTTTCACCTGACAGTAGTTTAGCATTCCTAAATTTTTTCCTATAAAATTCTGCATTCTTTTCATATCTTAACAAAAGAGCCTACTTTAGCATGTCATAATTTTCCTGATCACCTCTGCTCATTTTTGCAAAAACTTCATAAGCTGCCCCACGAAGTCCCTGAGATAACTTTAAGCTCCACCTTTCTCTCTCTAACCCATACGTGGTAGCTAATAGCTCATACCTATTTATATAGCTCTCAATATCATCGTCTTTCTCAACAAAATGATCTAAATGAAAGTTCATAGCTGAGGTTGAGGCTCCTTGAGTAACCGTAGCATCAGAGGCAAAGGGACTGGCACCATTTTCAGGAGCATGGCCTTGAAACTCAAACTCCCTTAGTCGTAACTCATGTTCCCTTTGTAATCTTTTCTCCTCCTTTTCTGCTTCCCTCTCTGCAGTCAATCTTCTTTCTTCTGCAGCTAATTTCTTCTCTTCTCTTTCTGCAGCTAATTTCTTCTCTTCTGCTTCCAATTTCTTAGCCTCTTTGTCAGCCTCAATCTGCAACCTCTTAGTCTCAGCCTCAGCCTCAAACTGTAACTTCTTAATTTCCCTTTCAGCCTCTAACCTTCTTTCGGCTTCAAACCTTCTTTCTTCGCGTTCAATAAATTTGTCACATTCCGTCGTGACATAGGCAACCATAACTTGCCCATCTAATCCTAACTCTTTTGCAGTCTGAACCGCAGCAGATCGAAATTTGGCCAGGTCCGCCATTGTCTATCAGGTAACTTAATACAATGTCTAACCAACAATTCAATCTCTAATGGACAACACAGGCACCGTGAGCTCAACCTTATTTAATTCCACCCAAGGATACCTTTTAATTCTTATATTCCCTGAAGTGAATTACCCCCAATATTTTTAATAGTTAAAGATTCAAAATCCCGAGAGCGAGACCCCAATATATGTGGTGAAGTGGGATGTTATAAATATTTATAGGGGACTTAGTGTACTGACTGAGATCAGCTGTGAAGGTATCTATATCTATTAAGAGTAGTGTATTATAGATAACCTTACTTGCTACCACATATCTCTATATCTCAGTCAGAATTATTCTGGAATAGTGTGATGCTACGTTATGTGTCTAGGGTATGAGTATGGTGAAGTGTAAGTCACAACAACAGACAGATAAACAATTTAATTTAATCCACTACTCTTGACAACACTGTGACACTCACATACATATAACACTCTATGAGAATAGCTTACAGGAGACACTCGTAACTTTTCAAATAACAATATGTATTCATTTCTGTCATAAAGGCATATGTGTGTCCTGATTCAAAGACAAAGGAACCAGGAATCACAATCAATGTTAATTACAAGTTATGTACAGAATGTATTAATATGAATCTGGTAGTGACATATATTATTAAAAATATCCTATGTGTGTCAGTTGTGTAATAGTAGTATGAGGTAATACTGGTTTTGTTTTGTTCAAGCTCTGTTGGTAGTTGTCATCATGACTTCAATAGTTTGTCTTAAGGAAACTAGTATTGGAGATGTTCTCAGTTCCTGATATTAAGACAATTAATTTCCCCTCTTAATATTATTTTTACAAAGTCAATTCAAGATGAGGGGACATAATGTTGAGCTCAGCTGGCCAAATCTGCTTATCTTGAGTGATGGTGGCAGGAAAGGACTCCTCCGCTCGAATTCTCCCCTGGGCTCTGGAGACACCTCACTGATAGCTAAAAAGACCAAGGAGTATGCTGTCCGACTCGGGATTCAGCAAAGCTCTGACCAGGTGCTGCTCAGTACCATCAAGACCACGGTCCCTGAAAACAAGAAGGATGTACCTTCTACTTCATAACTAATTTATATTCTCTTTTACACTGATCACAATACAACACAAACATTGAGTTCAGAGCGTTAGGCCAACTGTCAGCTTCATTTGAAATACTTTATTCCAGTATTACCCTTCTTAATGGTTACTACGCCTCTGCACTTCCAGCATTATTTCTTTCTATTCAATCATCCAGGTGTCAGTGTACTGTTTGGCCATTCCATGCCGTTTTACTTCTCTCCGACACCCTCTGTTCAGGCTGGAGCATTATAGGCTTTACCTCACGTTTGCCACTGAACTACACATATATATACAGGCATAAATCAACAATTCACATTCAATTTTCATTAAAAGATATTGAATGGTTCAAGCTTACCACAATTCATAGAATAAACACAGATACGTTGATTAGCAATGAATTCTGGCACAAACTGGCACAAATTCCCATCTGCTTATCTTCCAGGCTTTTATTTAGCAAAATATAAGCTGGCTTCAACGCACTGATGTTTTATCAAGTTTATTTAAACAAGTGGTTTCGAACTAACGCTCCCAAGTGTGTATATCAGCGAGTCTGACCAATGAGGCCCCGTTTCGACAAGTGTTTGAAAAAATGTTACCCTTCCCCGTCTCCCTTGACAACGAAAGATAGTATTTATAGTCCGACCAATCGTGGTTAGGCTTTCATTTGTTGCGCTCCAATCAATTTGGAGTTTACATGGTAGACTATTTCTGTAACGTAAATTTTTTTCAAACACGTTATAAAAAAAAAATCTTATGAGCAGAAATGATTTCATGCTGTCAGGCATCCTCACTATTTTATTTTGGGTATAATTTATTAATTCCTGGACTATTTGCGTAACGTTTTACATATTCTTTGTCAGCAAGCCCTAAGGAACCCCAATATCCCAATTTAAAAGAGCTACGTGGCTGCGTTCAAAATATGTATTTTCTACCTCCTGTTTCGAAGATGTGCTGTCTGGGTACTGTTATGTTTTCAACCGTAAACCCATCTATTGTTATCTTTCCTAATAAGCGTTTTTTTATGATTTATAAACCTAACTCTGGGATGGGTAATGTATTTTATCACTGTCCGTCTGAAAAAAAAAGTTAGTGCATGTAGTCTTACACGCGTGATGGCAGCATTTGTGTATCGCGCGAAGCGTGTTTAGTGTTCGGCTTTCTGCCTCTCCCTTCCCGCTATCCTTTTGTCCATCTGTCTTTCGTTTTGGTAACGCAGTATAATTAATGTTAGGATTAATTTAGGTCATTACGCAGGGCCTCTCAATGTTTTTTTCCAAGAAATACAGCACACGTTTCATTGAAGAAGGCGGGTAATAATACAGTAAGCTTTACTATCAACGTGAAAGCGTTACAATTTGCAGACGAAGCAGAAAACAAGGGGGATTTCGAGTACATTCCTTGTGACAGCACTGTTATTTACCATTCTTCTTCCTTTATTTATTATATGTATTTATTAGGCTTTATATTTACTTGATAATTTATATATGTGGATTAGAATATTCCACGACACCTCCCCTCTTAAAACAGACATTATATGTCAGTCCTTTATTCTATATACACATAGAGAAATTTATTATTATTTCTGGGGTTTACGGTGATTCTCATCACACGGATGGCGGCTTAAAAAATCAGCTCCCAAATTGGTTTTTCCAGATATATACTCGATGCTAAAATTATATGGAGCCAGAAGCAAAGACCATCGGAGTAACCTAGAGTTCTCATGCTTAGCCTGTGCTAGAAACGATAAAGGTTTGTGATCTGTTTGCAACTTAAATGCCTTCCCATATAGATAAATATTGAATTTCTTTATTGCCCATATTACTGCAAGACATTCTTTTTCGCTAGTTGAGTAGTTGATTTCAGCTTTATTCAACTTTCTGCTAGCATATGCCACTGGGCTTAATTCCCCATCCAATGCATCTGATTTCTGTAGTAGAGTTGCACCTAACCCAATATTACTTGCATCCGTCCTTACTATGAATTCTTGACTTAAGTCAGGTAATTTCAAAATGGGTTTACTTGTGAGCTTTTCCTTCAATTCTTGGTAAGTCATTTCACATTGTGGTGTCCATGTAATGCGATCTGGATGTCCTTTACGTGTCAATTCCGTTAAAGGTGCACATATGGAATTAAAGTTTTTGATATACTTCTGGTAGAAACCACATAATGAGACAAAGGATCTCACGTCCTTCTTGGTTTGTGGTCTCGGGGCTTTCTGTAGTTTCTCTAAATTCTTTGGGTCAGGGGTCATGTTTCCCTGATAAACTGTGTGTCCCAAAAATTCCAATTCTTTACATCCAACGCAACATTTGGTTGGTCGGGCTGTTAAATTTGCCTCCCTAAGTCGATCAAACAGCATGTTCAGAGAGTCAATGTGTTCCTCAAAGGTTTCTGTTGCTATAAGGATATCATCCATAAAATTTGTTATACAGGGATTATTCAGAGGATCCAATAATTTTCTCATCATTCTAGAGAAGACACTAGGCGCATTCTTCAATCCAAATGGCAATCTATTAAACTCATAGTGTCCTTCTGAGGTACTAAAAGCTAGGTATGGTCTAACCTCAGGCTTTACTGGAATCTGATAGTATCCTTTACTCAGATCCACTTTTGAGAAATATTTAGCTTTATTTAGTCTGGCAAACAGCTGATTTGTATCCGGCAATGGATCCACCTGTCCTTCTGTAATAGCATTCAGTCTCCTGTAATCTATACAGAGTCTATGTTCTCCATAGGGCTTCCTTAAGAGTACAACACCGGAACTATACGAAGACTCACTGTGCGAAATAATTCCTTCCTTCAATAGATAGTCTATCTCTTCCTTCAAAGCTTTCTCCTTAGCAAACGGAATCGAATATGGTTTCATACAGACAGGTGTGGAGTCTATTAGTTTCATATCATATTCCAATAGGTTTGTATGCCCTGGTCGGTCTGTTAACACCTCTGCATGATTATTTAGAACCTGTTGCACTCTCTCTTTCTGAGTTTTCGTTAAATGTGTACTGATTTTCACCTGTGCTGCTGTCTCACAGGGGTGTAATGGATATTCAAATGATGAAAGTGGTTCCTTTTTCATCTCCATGGCGATGGACAAGGTCAACAAGTGTGTCTCTTCCTGATGTTCTCTTTCCAAATATTTCTTCAGGAGATTCACATGATAGATTTTTTCTTTCCCCTTCTTATCTATCTTATAATTTGTTCTAGACACCTTCTCTAAAACTGTATATGGACCCTGCCATCCAATTTGTAACTTATTCTGACTCCCAGGCAAAAGAAGCAGTACTTTCTCTCCCACAGCCAAATTTCTGTCTTTCGCCTTCCTGTTATAATAGGCAGCATGTTTCTTCCTGGCTTGTTTCAAATTTTCATTGGCAAGTTTCCAGCCAGTTTTTAACCGAGTGGTCAGCTCATTCACATATTGGTATGAAGATGTAATGTTTTCCTCTGCCTTTTCATCAGTCCACGTTCTTAACAAAGCTTCAAGTGGACCTTTTATTGGCCTTCCAAACAATAATGTTGCCGGGGCCATACCGGTTGAACTATGGGGTACCTCCCGATAAGCAAAGAGGGCGGCGTGCAGGTACTGGTCCCATGTATCTGGTTTTTCGTGTGCCAACTTTCTCAGGATCGACATCAATGTGCCGTTAAATCTTTCCACTTGGCCGTTCCCTTGGGAATGATACACACTACAATGGAAGTGTTTGGCCTGGAAGATCCTGAAAACTTCTTCAGTTAGTTTCCCCTTGAACTGAGAGCCATTATCAGTCAAGATTTGATTGGGAAAGCCTAACCTTGTGAAAATTGTGAGCAATGCCTCTGCCACATGTTTTGAATCAATCGATGACAGGGCTACTGCCTCTCCCCACATAGAACAAGTGTCCACCAGAGTCAGAATGTAGCTGTTCCTTCTCTTGGTTCGGGTGAGAGGTCCCACAAGATCCACGGCAACTCTCTCAAAGGGTGTTCCCACTATGGGCATTTCCCCCAGAGTTGCTGGTGCAGTCCAATGTTTAGGTGCTACTCGTTGGCACTCTGGACAGGATTTTACATATCGTTTGATATCTTCAGTTATTCCTGGCCAGAAATAGTGACAAGCTATTCGCTGTCCTGTTGCGCTGATTCCCATATGACCACTGAAGGGAATCGCATGCCCTAGTTCCAACACTTTAGTCCTATATGAAGTGGGAAGGACCAGCTGTCCGTGACCATTGGATTCAGATCCAGCCTTCCTATATATCAGTTTGTTCTTCATATAAAACTCTCCCTTGCCTGGAGGTGTATGAGATTTGGGCAACTTCTTGAAACATGGCTTGAGTGTTTTGTCCTCAGCCTGTGCCTTCCTCATCTCATCTGGGTGAGTATTTATGGGATTATCCTCCTCCTTCTTTGACTGTGATCTGGTCTGCACTGTTGCCAATATCACAGGTCTCTTGGGATTCCCCAAGAAGACATATCTACACCCCAATATTAGAGGGTAGATTGGCTCATTTATCACTGTGCTGCTTTTATGATTCCTTCCACATATCGCGTTTTCACTTTTATTCGGGCGACGGGAAGTGTCATGGTAGCTACATCCTTGGTTGCAGTTTGAATCTCCACTGTTTCTGTGGTGTATTGATCGGCCTGCACCAGGTGAGAACTCACAACGGAATCGTAATCTAAACCGGTATCATATAAACATCTTATAGTGACACCATTACAGATGACATCTTCACACACTGGGGGGTGGTATGGTTCCTGTAATTCGTCAGGTTTGCCCTTCTTTTCCTTTTTCCCCGATGTCATAGCAGCAAAATGAGGAGGTTTCCTTCTACAATGGTCAGTGTCATGATTGTTCATCTTACAATTTTTACACCACCTTTTTCCTTGGTTGAAAGATTTTCTTTCATCATATTTCCTTTCATCGAATTGTGGGAATTTATTTTTATTTTCATACCGTGGCCTATCAAATTGGTGCTTACCTTTATTTTGATCCTTAGGATCAAATTTATTAAAGTTCTGTGGTGCCCTAAAGTTATCCACTTGTTTCTTTTTATTACCTGTTACCTCTGCTTGAGCTGCTTGATACCTTTCAGCAACATTTAGCAACTCACCCAGCCTCTCTGCACCTTGTTCCATGAGAAACTTTCTCAGGTCTGGAGCCATGGACTCTCTTAGTTGCTCTATAAGGACCATTTCCTTAAGATCTTGGGTTTTCCCCAGAGAAGTCCATTTCTCCAAGTATGTCTCTATTCGTGCAGAGAACTGGTGATAGGTTTCACCTGACAGTAGTTTAGCATTCCTAAATTTTTTCCTATAAAATTCTGCATTCTTTTCATATCTTAACAAAAGAGCCTGCTTTAGCATGTCATAATTTTCCTGATCACCTCTGCTCATTTTTGCAAAAACTTCATAAGCTGCCCCACGAAGTCCCTGAGATAACTTTAAGCTCCACCTTTCTCTCTCTAACCCATACGTGGTAGCTAATAGCTCATACCTATTTATATAGCTCTCAATATCATCGTCTTTCTCAACAAAATGATCTAAATGAAAGTTCATAGCTGAGGTTGAGGCTCCTTGAGTAACCGTAGCATCAGAGGCAAAGGGACTGGCACCATTTTCAGGAGCATGGCCTTGAAACTCAAACTCCCTTAGTCGTAACTCATGTTCCCTTTGTAATCTTTTCTCCTCCTTT
Source organism: Oreohelix idahoensis (assembly GCA_024509875.1). Lineage (NCBI taxonomy): Eukaryota > Metazoa > Mollusca > Gastropoda > Stylommatophora > Oreohelicidae > Oreohelix > Oreohelix idahoensis. The sequence goes on from JAMPIV010007019.1 coordinate 404,339, forward strand.
TCTGCTTCCCTCTCTGCAGTCAATCTTCTTTCTTCTGCAGCTAATTTCTTCTCTTCTCTTTCTGCAGCTAATTTCTTCTCTTCTGCTTCCAATTTCTTAGCCTCTTTGTCAGCCTCAATCTGCAACCTCTTAGTCTCAGCCTCAGCCTCAAACTGTAACTTCTTAATTTCCCTTTCAGCCTCTAACCTTCTTTCGGCTTCAAACCTTCTTTCTTCGCGTTCAATAAATTTGTCACATTCCGTCGTGACATAGGCAACCATAACTTGCCCATCTAATCCTAACTCTTTTGCAGTCTGAACCGCAGCAGATCGAAATTTGGCCAGGTCCGCCATTGTCTATCAGGTAACTTAATACAATGTCTAACCAACAATTCAATCTCTAATGGACAACACAGGCACCGTGAGCTCAACCTTATTTAATTCCACCCAAGGATACCTTTTAATTCTTATATTCCCTGAAGTGAATTACCCCCAATATTTTTAATAGTTAAAGATTCAAAATCCCGAGAGCGAGACCCCAATATATGTGGTGAAGTGGGATGTTATAAATATTTATAGGGGACTTAGTGTACTGACTGAGATCAGCTGTGAAGGTATCTATATCTATTAAGAGTAGTGTATTATAGATAACCTTACTTGCTACCACATATCTCTATATCTCAGTCAGAATTATTCTGGAATAGTGTGATGCTACGTTATGTGTCTAGGGTATGAGTATGGTGAAGTGTAAGTCACAACAACAGACAGATAAACAATTTAATTTAATCCACTACTCTTGACAACACTGTGACACTCACATACATATAACACTCTATGAGAATAGCTTACAGGAGACACTCGTAACTTTTCAAATAACAATATGTATTCATTTCTGTCATAAAGGCATATGTGTGTCCTGATTCAAAGACAAAGGAACCAGGAATCACAATCAATGTTAATTACAAGTTATGTACAGAATGTATTAATATGAATCTGGTAGTGACATATATTATTAAAAATATCCTATGTGTGTCAGTTGTGTAATAGTAGTATGAGGTAATACTGGTTTTGTTTTGTTCAAGCTCTGTTGGTAGTTGTCATCATGACTTCAATAGTTTGTCTTAAGGAAACTAGTATTGGAGATGTTCTCAGTTCCTGATATTAAGACAATTAATTTCCCCTCTTAATATTATTTTTACAAAGTCAATTCAAGATGAGGGGACATAATGTTGAGCTCAGCTGGCCAAATCTGCTTATCTTGAGTGATGGTGGCAGGAAAGGACTCCTCCGCTCGAATTCTCCCCTGGGCTCTGGAGACACCTCACTGATAGCTAAAAAGACCAAGGAGTATGCTGTCCGACTCGGGATTCAGCAAAGCTCTGACCAGGTGCTGCTCAGTACCATCAAGACCACGGTCCCTGAAAACAAGAAGGATGTACCTTCTACTTCATAACTAATTTATATTCTCTTTTACACTGATCACAATACAACACAAACATTGAGTTCAGAGCGTTAGGCCAACTGTCAGCTTCATTTGAAATACTTTATTCCAGTATTACCCTTCTTAATGGTTACTACGCCTCTGCACTTCCAGCATTATTTCTTTCTATTCAATCATCCAGGTGTCAGTGTACTGTTTGGCCATTCCATGCCGTTTTACTTCTCTCCGACACCCTCTGTTCAGGCTGGAGCATTATAGGCTTTACCTCACGTTTGCCACTGAACTACACATATATATACAGGCATAAATCAACAATTCACATTCAATTTTCATTAAAAGATATTGAATGGTTCAAGCTTACCACAATTCATACGAATAAACACAGATACGTTGATTAGCAATGAATTCTGGCACAAACTGGCACAAATTCCCATCTGCTTATCTTCCAGGCTTTTATTTAGCAAAATATAAGCTGGCTTCAACGCACTGATGTTTTATCAAGTTTATTTAAACAAGTGGTTTCGAACTAACGCTCCCAAGTGTGTATATCAGCGAGTCTGACCAATGAGGCCCCGTTTCGACAAGTGTTTGAAAAAATGTTACCCTTCCCCGTCTCCCTTGACAACGAAAGATAGTATTTATAGTCCGACCAATCGTGGTTAGGCTTTCATTTGTTGCGCTCCAATCAATTTGGAGTTTACATGGTAGACTATTTCTGTAACGTAAATTTTTTTCAAACACGTTATAAAAAAAATCTTATGAGCAGAAATGATTTCATGCTGTCAGGCATCCTCACTATTTTATTTTGGGTATAATTTATTAATTCCTGGACTATTTGCGTAACGTTTTACATATTCTTTGTCAGCAAGCCCTAAGAAACCCAAATATCCCAATTTAAAGGAGCTACGTGGCTGCGTTCAAAATATGTATTTTCTACCTCCTGTTTCGAAGATGTGCTGTCTGGGTACTGTTATGTTTTCAACCGTAAACCCATCTATTGTTATCTTTCCTAATAAGCGTTTTTTATGATTTATAAACCTAACTCTGGGATGGGTAATGTATTTTATCACTGTCCGTCTGAAAAAAAAGTTAGTGCATGTAGTCTTACACGCGTGATGGCAGCATTTGTGTATCGCGCGAAGCGTGTTTAGTGTTCGGCTTTCTGCCTCTCCCTTCCCGCTATCCTTTTGTCCATCTGTCTTTCGTTTTGGTAACGCAGTATAATTAATGTTAGGATTAATTTAGGTCATTACGCAGGGCCTCTCAATGTTTTTTCCAAGAAATACAGCACACGTTTCATTGAAGAAGGCGGGTAATAATACAGTAAGCTTTACTATCAACGTGAAAGCGTTACAATTTGCAGACGAAGCAGAAAACAAGGGGGATTTCGAGTACATTCCTTGTGACAGCACTGTTATTTACCATTCTTCTTCCTTTATTTATTATATGTATTTATTAGGCTTTATATTTACTTGATAATTTATATATGTGGATTAGAATATTCCACGACAATATATATATATATATATATATATATATATATATATATATATATATATATATATATAATATATATATATATATATATATATATATATATTTATATATATATATATATATATATATATATATATATATATATACGAGGGGCGTTTAGAAAGTAATGCACCACATCGTTTTTCTCAGGAGCTGTTTATTCAAAAAGCATGACATTTATACACGATATACATGGATATGTCATGTAAACATCGGTATTATTCAACATAATCCCCTTCAACTTGTACGGCTTTATGCCAGCGCGAAACAAGTGCATGTATTCCTAGCCCGTACCAGATTTTGTCTTGATCATGTAGCCATTTCTTCGCTGCATGAATCACTCCTTCATCATCTTCAAACCTTGTCCCACGGAGTGCATCTTTAAGTGGACCAAATAGATGAAATTCAGAGGGTGCCAAATCGGGACTATAGGGTGGATGGGGTAGTACAGTCCAACCCAATTTGGTGATTGCTTCCAGTGTTGCCAGACTTGTGTGAGGGCGCGCATTGTCGTGAAGGAGAAGCAAGTCTGCTGGATTCTTGTGCGGCCGAACTCTGTGAAAACGTTGATTGAGTTTTTTCAATGTCTTAATGTAAGCTTGCGAATTGATTGTCTCTCCTCTTGGCATAACGTCCACAAGAATCACACCTTCAATGTCCCAAAAGACAGAGATCTTGACCTTTCCAGCTGAAGGAATTGTCTTGAATTTTTTTCTTCTTGGTGATTACGGATGATGCCACTCCATTGACTGTCTTTTTGTCTCAGGTTCAAAATGATGTGCCCAGGTTTCGTCACCTATAACGATCTTAGCCAAAAAGTTCTCCCCGTCAGCATTGAAACGCTCCAACAATTCAGAAGAAATTGCTTTCCTTTGCAATCGGTGGTCATTTGTGAGACTTCGAGGAACCCATCTTGCTCAAACATTAGAAAATCCGAGAGTTTTTATAACTGCATTTGCACTACCAATGCTGACTGACAGCTGTAAAGCCAATTGTTGAGTAGTGATTCGCCTATCAGTAAGAATAATGCCCTCAGCGCATTTCAACATTTCTGCGTTGGTGGCTGTTACAGGACGTCCACAGCGCGGCCGATCAAGCAGCTCCGTATCTCTACTTCCTGATTCTTTGATTCTCTGAACCCAGCGACTGACTGTACTCCTGTCAACTGCAAAACTTCCATACACATCACATAGACGCTTGTGAATATTCACAACAGTTTCCTTCTCTGCAACGAGAAATTCTATCACAATTCGCTGTTTATAATGCAAGTTGCTAACACGCTCCATTTCAACGGTTTAGGGCAGCCGTTTGATTTGGCCGGTTGCGGTGCAATTTAGTGCTACATACATACATACACACACACAAACACCGGGTGTCCACAAAGTATCGGTACAATTTAAAAAAAAATTATTACAAATACAAATGAAGAGATAGCTCTGCGCAGTTTTTTGTATAATAAAAAATCATTACAAAAGTTTTTTGTTTTTTTTCACATAATTTAGTAAACTTCTACATGAAGCACCTTAGTGAGGATGAACATTTCATGTAACGTATCTGTTTTAGTGATGAGGCAACATTTCATGTAACGTATCTGTTTTAGTGATGAGGCAACATTTCATGTAACGTATCTGTTTTAGTGATGAGGCAACATTTCATGTAACGTATCTGTTTTAGTGATGAGGCAACATTTCATGTAACGTATATGTTTTAGTGATGAGGCAACATTTCATGTAACGTATCTGTTTTAGTGATGAGGTAACATTTCATGTAACGTATCTGTTTTAGTGATGAGGCAACATTTCATGTAACGTATCTGTTTTAGTGATGAGGCAACATTTCTTGTGTCAGGAAAGCTGAGTAGACACATAGTCAGGATTTGGGGATCAGAACACCCCCATGAGACCAAAAAGCTTCAACGAGAAAGTCCAACGGTTATACATGTAGTGTGGTGTGGCATCACGCTCAATCGCATCATTGGGTTATTTTTCTTCAGAGATGAAACAATGAATGCAGATGTTTACCTTAACGTTCTGAGAGCATTTGTGGTACCACAGTTGGAAAACCTGCAACCAACTATGATGTTCCAGCAGGATTAGGGCACCATCTCACTTGGGACAAGCTGTCCACCAGTTCCATGGCGATACGTTTCCACATAGTTAGATTGGAAGGGGAGGACCAGTTTCGTGGCCCCTCGTTCTTCCGATACTACTCCCTTCCTAGGATTTCTTCCCATGGAGATATGTTAAAGATATCGTTCATGAAACAAAAGTTCGGGGCATCAACGACCTTAAGGAAAGAATCACCGTTGATTTAGCGATGTTAGAGCAAACATGGATAGAAATTGAATACCCCTTCTTGATGTGCTTCACGAGACAAATGGTGCCCATGTAGAAGTGTGCTAATTAAGTGAAAAACACTTTTATTATGCACTTTTTTTTTACTCTGCCACAAACTGCACAGATCTATCTCTTCTTTAGCATTTTAAATATTTTTTTTAAATTGTACGGAGACTGTGTGGACACCCTCTCTCTCTATATATATGTTGACATGATCAGTATGTTGTAAATATCATAATCCAATAATAATTGTTCGTGCTCTTTTGAGTAGAGAATGATTTTTTTCATTTTTCGTGGATCTGTTTATTTTCGTGGATCTGTTTATTTTCGTGGATCTGTTTATTTTCGTGGATCTGTTTATTTTCGTGGATCTAACTCATTAGCCTACTCTGTTTATGTTGTTTCCCCTCCCCACAAAGGATATCAGCTCTAATCCAAGTTAGTAGTGTAGGTAGAAGAAACTTCAGTTTTTCCCTTTGTTAAATTTCCAACTTGATTTTACCTTTTTTTTTTTTTACCTTATTCAAGTAGACCTAAAAGTATTATCACAAATTTGTACCCTGCAAGATACTAATGAAATATGGTATTTGCAAGAGTAGATTTTTCCATATTTAAAACTAAAATGATTTTGTAGCCAACCCTATCTAAACAGAAAAATAGAGGTAGTCAAGCTTAACTTATCTTTCTTGAAAATAACCTCTTACTTTCTCTGTCATACATTAAACAAATTCATAAGGTAAACATATTACATTTATATAACCTGGCTTACGCCAATATGGGATTTAATTTTTCTAAGGTAGGATCGTAGGTTTAATTTAAATAAAGGGTGTAAATTGATTTTTATTAATGTTATTTACAAAATAAAAAGGTATTGACAATGTTGAATAGTAAAGCTACTAAAAATGATAGGTGACAGCAATAGGAATCAAAACATAGCCTGCTTCGTCCATGCACACCACTGAATGCGCTAACATAGCTCGGCGTGCAAAGTTTAAAAAAAAAAAAGACAATAAAAACGACGTTTATATTTTTTCAATCCAGATCTCTCGCGGAACCCCTAGACAGCTTTAGCAGAACCCTTAGGATTCCTCGCGCAACCGCGACTGAGAAACCCTGTTCTAGAGCATGAGCTTAGCTCTTGTTTGCGCCTTAATTGCCCTCAGTTTTGCTGATTTGTCTGCTCTTGTCGCTACCTGATCTCTGTTATTCATTTGATGATGGCTTTGATGGCATATAGTGTCGGAAAGTTGTCAATCATCACAGCCAGGTGTATTTTTTCAGGGCATTGCCATCTGCAAAATCATGTACTGCAGTGTTAGGGTAGCTGTCTATAGTTTTTAATGCAGCTGACGTAACTTCAACGGTTGATATTTCTGGTCATTTGCCTTTCCTGCAGAATGCTTTTTATCATAGGCAGTTTTAAGTCCTTGCTGTGAGTTTTCTAGTTATTTCTCTGGCGTGTGAGAGGTAGCGTTGTTATGCTGTGGTTGTTGCTATCTGTACTATCATCATCATCATCAGTTGCCATCTCCACAACGAAGGTTGGCTGTAATGGATCTCCAACGTCTTCTGTCTCTTGTCTTGGTGGTGCACTCTGATAGACTCTTTCCTGTCCATCTTTTGATGTTATCTTCCCACTTAAAGCGCTGTCTTCCCCTTGCACGTTTGCCTTCAACTCTCCCTTCTGTTATGGTCTTCTGCAAGGTGTTATGCCTTTTTATGTGGCCAAAGTATTTTAGCTGCCGAACTTTGACCTCCCTCATTAGTTCTCTTTTCATACCTAGATTTTCTAGGACCTCCTTATTTGTTTTCATCTCTTTCCATGAGATACGCCCCATTCTTCTATATATCCACATTTTAAGAGCCTCAATTCTTTCTTCCAAATGCTTATTCATCGTCCATGTTTCTGCACCATACAGAAATGCAGAATATATATAACACTTTATGATTCTCAGTTTTAATTTGTGAGATAACTGTTTGGATGTCAGTATATGTTTCATGTTGTTGAATGTAGCTTTGGCCATTCCTATTCTCTTCTTGATTTCTGTTTCACATCTGCCATCTTCTGTTATTATATGACCAAGATATACGTAGCTCTTGACTTGTTCCAGGATTTTCCCATTTACGCTTATCTTTAATGTGGGTTTATCGTCTGTTTTGTTAATTATCATAGTTTTTGTTTTCTCAATATTAATGTCGAATCCATATTCATGACTTATACTGTTCACTTGTTTCACTAGTTCTTGTAACTCCTGTTCGCTTTCAGCTAACAACACGGTATCATCTGCATATCTAAGGTTGTTTATTGACCTTCCACTGATGTTCAGTCCTAGTATTTCCTGTATCTGAAAATTTTTTCGGTGTATAAATTAAAAAGGCAAGGGGACAGCACACAACCTTGTCTGACACCTCTTTTTATGTCTATGTATGGTGAATAATTCCTTCCCGATCTTACTGTGGCAGTTTGCTCCCAATAAAGGTTACTGAGTATTCTTATATCCTTTCCATCAATACCTATGTCTTCGAGCATTCAATTATTTTCTCATGATGGACTCTGTCAAAAGCCTTCTTATTGTCAATGAAGCACATATACATACTTTTTTGGACCTCTGTATATTTTTCTGCTAATATTCTTAGGCAAAATATTGCCTCTTTTGTTCCACTGTTCCGTCTAAAACCAAACTGTTCTTCTTGGATTTCGCTGTCTACTTTACTTTTTATTCTTTCCTGTATGATTTTGAGCAGTATCTTAATTGCATGACTCATCAGGCTGATTGTTCTGAAGTCTGAACATTCTGTTGCATTTGGTTTTTTGGGCAATGTTATGAAAACTGATGTCTTCATGTCGTGTGGTATATATCCTGTATTGTATATATCGTTGCATATTTCTGTGATTGTATCTATACCAAAGCTCTCCAGAGCTTCTATCATTTCAATTTTTATGTTATCCATGCCTGCTGATTTTCCTTTTTGTATCATATGAATGGCATTCTCTACTTCTGATCTGAGAATGTTTGGGCCTTCATTAGAATCTGGTGATGGTTTTTTACCTCTGGTGTCCTCGAATAGTACTATGGACTTGTTTTAATCTGCTGATGGACTTTCTATTTCGAGTCAGCATATGTTTATGTTATAGAAGGATAGAAATGGCATGACATGGTCACCAACGTGAAACTGATGACAAGAGCCAGACAAATGCCGATGGAACAAGAGATGAGAAAAAGACGTTGGCGATGGATAGAACGCACACTGAAGGAACTTGCTGATAGCAATACAAAGCAGTTCTTGTTCGGAAACCTCCAGGGGAAAAGAGGCAGAGGTAGATCAAAAACACACGGAGAAGAGAACTGGAGACGGAGGTGAAAATGATGAGGAAGACATGGAAAGAAACTATCAAACTATCGATTATTTATGTTGAATAGCTGCGCACGATCATTTTAGAGATCGGGTTTTCCCGATAGAGGGTTCCTCCAATTATCGTTGCGCAGACTTTATGAAAGAAGTAAAATTTGCGTTGTTAAGAATGACGTCAGAGTGAAAGTGTCACGTCAGTTAAAGTTGTGTGCAGTATTATTCAGGAATTGTGTGGGAAATATGAATGACAAGGGCAATGACTGAAGATGCCAGACGTTGAATGTCAGCGAGTGAAGCCTAACTTGATATGTACTCAGTTCGCTCTGCTGTCAATTATTATATTGAATAAACCTTTGATCGTCCTGGTCGGACTTATTCATTGAATCCATGGTGTGTAAATCTGTACGTCAGCTTATCCTGTGAGAAGTGTAGCAAGTTAAATTTGCTGGGGAGGTTATGATGTTATACCTAAAAGGAAAGAAATCGGTGTCTGTGTTAACCGTGTGAGGTCAAGCACATGTAGGCACCTGACTCTAATAGATGATAATGATGTATTTGCAGGGAACCTAACGCTACCTCCCTAGATCTCACACGGTCACTATTTTGGCTCTAGTGTCTGGTGTATGATGTACCTAATGTCTAGGGGATAAATGAAAATGATGGTACATAAACACAAAACACTTTAACTCACTATAAGGAATTGAAGAAAACAGTGGTTAAGTTTTTTCTTTAAAATTGAATATTTTCTTTTTACAATTTAATCTGCCTGTCCCGCCATCTCTTTTGGACAGGTCTTTGAAAATGAGGAAAAGATAGTTTACATAAAAAGGATTAACTAAAATGTGTGGACACTTTGTCCAATAAGTATAAAGTCACTCTATCTCTCCTGTTGGTGTATTCACAGATTACAACTTTATTATCTAATAGTGTTTGTCATTTGTTAGGAGGGGCTGTAGTTTCTTCACGCCCCATAACATCCTGGGTATGATTGAAAATACCAAAGTTTATTGTAACTGAAGTGTCAGATATACCCAGATGCTAACACATCACCTGGGATTCTTTGTAGAAGGCTAATTCAGTATGTCGTTGCAGAAAATATCGATATCTCAACACGCACAATCTCCTCCAGCTATCTGCTGACAGCATAAACGTTTTACAGGAGACTTGTTGGCGTTACACTCATTCATCAGGTTTCCTATCACCGGCTGGTAACAGGAAATAAAACCTCACAATTTTCACAGAAATATGTAACAAATAACGCTGACTTGCAAAGAATGGCCTCAGTTTTTCTCTGCCCTGCCCAGACTGCGAATTAATTCTTTATTTTTCAAATTAACACAGCTGATCTCAGCGTATTTGATAGAAAAAGTTTTTGTCAACTGGCGATGAGCATTGAATGCTTTTTGCTAATATCTATTAATACTGGCCAATGGAAAACTTGCGACTACCAGAATTCAAATGTAGTTTTTGAAAAACAAAAAAAAATTCCAAACAAACTCTGTGTCTGGTAGTCGATTGGTCAGTCTGCGTTAGTTATGCCAATACAAAAAGATGCTTAGTTTTGGTTAACATTTATCTACCGCTCCCCATTTTCCTCCTATACTCTTTTTACCCAATCGGATTTGAATTTACTCCAATGCCTCTTTCTAAGCTGGCGTCCCCACTAACGTTATGAAAAAAACAAGCAGGAACCACAGTCTGTCTGTCTTAGTGTTACTAGACATTTAGTATTTTCTCAATAACTTGGCTAATAATTGGACTACCATATATTTTAAAACATATTTGGGCTCAGGAGATACTAAGCTATAATAATATGATTTTTATGGTCAGTTTCATTATGGTTTAGATTTTCAATTTTTTCACTGTCAATCGTCAAATAAAAATTTTACACAAGTCGGCCATCTTCCCCCTCTCATCTCTCTCTAGTATTTTTATTCCAATAACTAACTTGTTTGAGTGACGTCAGAAATACATTACTCGGCGAGAATTTTAACTGACTGTGTGTATATACGAGTATCATCGGGCCAATCCCACAGCGTGTCAAGCGAAGCGGGGTTTTGCGCGGCGGGTGTTAGAATTGGAGTTAATTATTACTCTTGTCTCGTGTTACACTACCAAAAAATGTAAGGATTACTACTATTAGAGGCGTTAAAGTTAAAGTATTACGTTAATTCAGACAGTAGTTTGGCGGCACCTCGTTAATTATAAGTCTTGCCGCAGTCTCTATCAGATCGGGCAAAATGTTAAAAATGTTTATTGTACGTCACAAGGAGAGCGAGTAGGTTTATACGGCGGGATCGTTTCTGAGCATTACCATGGCACAAAATTCAGCGCGATGCGGGCGTGTGAGATGATTATAGTCAGACACATAAGGCTGGGTTATTTATTATCATAGGACTAAAATCTTACTGAAATGAGCGATTATCTCGCAGATTTTACTACAAGAAGTATCACACGTCAACTGTCAGGATTTCACAACAGTTTAGTTCTCAAGTATATGTTCATTCATTCTTTGCTTCGCTATCAAACTCAGATAATTTAGTTGTAAAATGTACAACTAAATTTTTGCTAAATGTTTGCTTTCACTATCAAACTCGGATCATTTAGTTGTTATCAATGAATACCCTTTAGCTCCCCAAGGAGCATAGGCCTTCAACAAACACATGCCAAGTCTTCCTGTCCTGCGCCATCCGCTCAAGTTCTTTCCATGTTTTCTTCATCATTTTCACCTCTGTTTCCAGTTCTCTTCTCCATGTGTTTTTTGGTCTACCTCTGCCTCTCTTTCCCTGTGGATTCCAGAACAAGTACTGCCTTGTAATGCTATCAACAGGTTTCCTCAATGTGTGTCCTATCCATCGCCGGCGTCTTCTTCTCAACTCTTGTTCCACTGGCACTTGTCTGGTTCTTGTCATCAATTCCACATTTGTGACTTTGTCATACCATTTCAGTCCTTCTATTCTACGCAAGCACCCGCTTATAAAAGTCTAGCTTTTTGGTTGTTGTTTTTGTTGTTCTCCATGTCTCAGAGCCATACAATAGGACTGACCACATTTGAGTTGACGATTCTTATTTTCGTGTTGGACTTGATTTCTCTTGGTCTCCATATGTTTCCCAATGCAATGAAAGCTCCTCTTGCTTTTTGTATTCTTATTTTGATATCACTGTCTGTCCCTCCAACTTTGTCTATATTACTGCCAAGATATGTGTACGATTCTACATCTTTTAGTGGTGTTTCTTCAAGTTACCTTGTTATCATTTCTTGCATTTATTCTCATTGTCTTTTCCCTGTGTATTTTCAGGCCCACTTGTTGTGACCTGTCATCAAGAATTTTCATTTTCTCTTGCATCTGATTATGGTTTATGGGACAGAAGAGCCAAGTCATCTGCAAAATCCAGATCATCAAGCTGTTTAGTCAGATTCCACTGGATTCCATTTCTGTTGTGTGATGTCGATGTTTTCATAACCCAATCTATTGCTAGTAAGAAAAGAAATGGAGACAAGAGGCATCCCTGTCTCACTCCCGTTCTAATCCTAAACGGTCCTTAAGTTGTCCTTCATGAAGAACTCTGCATGTCATGTCTTCATAGGTCTTCTTTATTAAGTTAATGATCTTTGTTGTGTCACTTTGTTGCGTGACTTTGTTGGCTTGAAGGTCTTTCTTGGTTGCTTGACATTTTATACAGTTCTTTTATTAATAAAAGTGTTCATTATTTCTGGCCACGTTTTTATTTGTTTCTCTTTATCATTTGACTTATTTCTTTGGAGAGAGATCGTGCTGATATATGAAGGTGACGAATGTTGGGTAAAACTGATCAAACTTCAACGATAGTTAGTTGATAAGTCCGTAGGTGGTAAGAGTCCACAAGATACATTTTATTTACGGTACAAAATCCACAAGACATAGTATTAATCAATTATACATAATGTTCATGCAAAATATAAGAGCGTCTCCTGTATTTACTTCATCAATCGTCACAACGTCTGGCTATTTACTCGTGATTCCGTATGTCGGTAATCCGGTAACGAACAACCAAAGTTTGGCGATAATTATAATTTGGATACTTATTAATAATATACTCCCTGCAAATCTTCTTGAAACGAAGAATGATTCATCCATAAAAATGAGACGTTATTTGTAGCCATAACAAGTCGGCAGACCCTGTTGACTTATAATAGAAAGACCTCTTCACAATTACTATCATTAACGGGAGCGTTGAAAAGTCACGTCCAACTAAGACGGAATTCAGGATACAAAGGGTACAATTATAATGTCGTCACGTGTTAGCATACCAACGCAACACGTCATCATAAATCTAGGCAACTCTACAAATTCGCGTTCAATACCGTGAAGCGCGAAACATAATATATAGTAATAGCATTTCAAACCCCATAATGCGTAACTTTAAAAGAGCTCACTATAAAAGTGGCTAACATCATAAACCCTGTCGTAACATTCTTCATGGGAACTCCATAATGCCTCATCAATTTCCAAAGCGATTCTATGTCTACACTGTCAAATGCCTTTTCATAGTCCACGAATCCGATGTATAGTGGTGAATTCCATTCCAGACTTTGTTCAACTATTATTCTCAATGTGGCTATCTGGTCTGTACAGGATCTATTTTGTCGAAAACCTGCTTGGTCATCTCTCAGTTGCTTGTCTATGGACTCTTTTAATCTCTCCAGGATGATTCTGTTTAATACTTTTGCTGGCACTGATAGTAACATTATTCCTCTATAATTTGTGCACTCTTGTAAATTTCCCTTCTTAGGCAACTTGACCAAACAACCTTCCTTCAATTCTGCTGGTATTTCCTATCTCTCCCAGACTTTGCCAAGTAGTTTGTATAATATCTCTGTAGAGGTATCAATATCTGTTTTGATGGCCTCTGCTGGAATGCAATCTGGACCAGCTGCTTTTCCATCTTTCAGAAGCTTTATGGCTTTCTTTATTTCTTCTCTACTTGGTCGTTCACACCTGGTTTGTAGCTCCTCTTCTGCTGGCTGGATGTCTGGGGGATTAGTTGGTCTATTGAGAAGTTCCTCAAAATGTTCTGTCCATCTCTTCATTTGTTCTTGTATATTACTAAGCAATTTTCCATTCTTATATTTTATGAGGCCATTTGCTTGCTTATATTTCGCTGTTAGCTTCTTTTTGTTGTTGTACAGGTCCCTCATATTTCCTTTGGCTGCAGCTTCCTCTGCTTCCCTTGCCAAATCATCAATATATTTCATCTTGTCTCTTTTGATGTTTCTTCTTCTTCTTTGTTTGCTTCTATGTACACTTCATGAGCCTTGGCTTTGGAGCTTCTGGGTTTGCTTCTGTTTAAATCTGCTTTCTTGTTTTTCCTGTCTTCTATCTTACTAATGGTTTCTGTTGTTATCCATGCTTTGTGCTGATGTTCTCTTTTTCTCAGTACTTCTTCACATGTCTCGCTCCATATATTTTTTACTTGTTGCCAGTGGTCTTCCGTATCTGTTTCATCTTCCAGCTGTTGGAGTACTTGGTATTTGTTGGATACTGTGATTGAAAATTTTTCTCTTATTTTCTGATTTCTTAGATATCCCACAGGGACCCAAAGGTGCAGCAATAGTGAATGCAGTCATCGACCCATAGCTTGACTGCTTGCATCAGTATCAGCGAACCAGAGCTGGTCAAGACCGTATTCCACCTCCACGTGGTGGTCCTGGAAACAGTCTGCAGCAGTGCAGTCTGGCTGAGCGAGTACGGATCGCAATGGGAAGGCAAACCCGGTCCCTAAAAAATGCCGTGCTGAAGTCGGATGTGTCGACCGAAAGGTGCAAATATCACAGCTACGGCGTAGACACAACGCAACCACCGTCCTTTTCAGGGCGAACGAGGAAGAAGAAAAAGAAGAAGATATCCCACATTATAATGTTGTCTATAGCTATATGCTGTTGTAAATTTCTTGAGTTTTAATTTTGTTTTAGCCAACAGAAGATGGTGGTCTGATACAACATCTGCTCCTCTACATACTTTCACATCATCCAATGATGACCTAAACTTCTTGCTTATGCATATGTGATCAATCTGATTCTCAGTTCTGTGGTCTGGTGATATCCATGTTGCTTTATGTATTCTTTTATGTGGAAATATGCTTCCTCCTATAGCTAGTTGATTTGAAGCAAAGAAGTTTGCTAATAGTTCCCCATTCTCGTTCATCATACCTAATCCATGATTTCCCATGATGTCTTCAAAGCCAGTGTTGTCTGTTCCTGTTTTCACATTTAGGTCCCCCATCAAAATTGTGATGTCCTTTCTTTTCTTATTGTCCAAGACACTTTGTAGACTGGTGTAAAAGTATTCTTTCACAGATTCTTGTTAAATGTACGTTAATTGTTGACCATCACTATCAAACTCGGATCATTTAGTTGTTAAATGTACGATAATTGTTTGCCTTTACTATCAAACCCGGATCATTTAGTTGTTAAATGTACGGTAATTGTTTGCCTTCACTATCATACCCGGAAAATTTAATTTCAAATGTATGTTAATTGTTTGTCTTCACTATCAAACTTGGAACATTTAGTTGTTAAATGTACGTTAATTGTTTACCCTCACTATCAAGCTCGGATCATTTAGTTGTTAAATGTACGTTAATTTTTTACAATAACTATCAAACTCGGATCATTTAGTTGTTAAATGTACGTTAATTGTTTACAATGACTATCAAACTCGGATCATTTAGTTGTTAAATGTACGTTAATTGTTTATAATGACTATTAAACTCGGATCATTTAGTCTTTAAATGTTCGTGAATTGTTTACCATGACTATCAAACTCGGATCATTTAGTTGTTAAATGTACGTTAATTTTTTACAATTGTCACAGAGAGGTTATTGATCATATATTGCCTATATCCTCTTCTTTTTCTTTCACCCGTGTCCTCTATTTTATTATCACTCTTTACCTTTTTCCTGTATTTTTCGCATCCATTCGTTTGCGAAAAATATTTTATTCCCCATTCTCATCTTTACCGTTTTCTTTCTCATACTGGTAAACGGTTCTTATCACATAACGTGTCAGAGAGAGAGCATTAAAATGCATTCTATTGCATTAGGTGTCAGTGGACGAAACTGTGAATATATTCGTCTGGCCAGACATAGGAGCAGACATATGTCTACAGCATTCCCTGCACCAGACGAAATACACTGTGAATATTCGCTTTCGTCAGACCTATAGGCGACAAAGTTGTCTGCATTTTCACCTGCCATAACGAGTTGCATCGGCTGCGCGCTCAGTGAGGCGCGATAGCCGACATCTCCTCGGCGCAGTTTGAGACATTTGTCTGGAAATCCCAGCTGACAAGGCACTCACTGTTGGCCTGGTCAGCGTGAGGTGTGAAAACGCACGAGTGTCAGTTCATGGTAGTCTTCTAGTTGATGTAAGGTGTTTTAGACGGAAAGGGGAGATTATTTCGTTTGGCGAAATAAAGTGGGACCCTTTGTCTGGTAATAGATATAACCAGAATGTTGAACTTTATTTAGAGAACTAGCTACAATAAAATTGAAGTAGGCCTAGGGAAGTTCGAAATAAAGAGTTTAATTGCTCAAGCAATAACTAAAGAGTGGATAACAGCATGGGACCAAAGTAAAAAAGCAAGACACGCATATAAAATCCTAAAAAAAACCAAGCAAAAAATGTCAAATAAAAGATGAACTAAAAATACCAATTAATAAAAAACATTGCTGAGGCTCAAGCTTGGAACTGGATATTTCATGATTGAGGAACCCACATGTGAAGAGTGTCAAGAACCAAACACAATTAGACACTTTCTGGTGGACTGCAAGAAATATGACCAACCGAGGCAAAACATTAAGACATACTGTAGTAAACACAAGGTAGAAATGAGTGTAGAAAATCTCATAGGCACAAAGACCCCTTCAGAATTGCAAAAGTTAATAAAACACTATATTACCAAAACAAAAGCTAACATATAAAAAATAAATAAGGATCCGAGCCAGTAGTCCAAACTGGAAAAAGATTCACCCCAGATACATACAGATTAACCAAATAAAACATCCAGTGAAAATTAAAAACATACCAGATTAGACAATAGCATATTTTAGATTTAAAAAAAAAAACCATTATGAACTATAACTACAAAAGGAAAATACCTACTAGAGATAATATAGTATAAAATAAATACAAACAAAAACATATTACAACAAAAGAAACACGTCCTGATATAACCAACAACTCCATGTTCATGGTAGATGGTTGAAAGGGGCGTGCTACAAAGAAAAGTAGCAAACACATTATTTTCATTCAGTCCTCAAAATTCGCAGTAGACAGGTTGTTCGTGAATAGAATAAGCTGTATAGCGAAGCCCTAGTTTGTTCGGAAATTTACCGAGCTCTAGACTTCAAATAAATATATCAGCGTATAATTCTAAAGTGTGCGATTACCTGTAGTTCTGTGTGTTGAGGTATATATATTATTATAATTACCGTATCTAATATTTTGTGAAGTGTTTAAAGTGATAATCGCTTATTTCATATTTCACTAGTTAGATTTGGTGCAGAGTGCTTAATTATATAGTCTGTATTATTTTCTAGTGACGTGTTTCAGTGGAAAGCAGAATAAATTATAATTTCTAGCTTAAACAACAATGTAGCTATAACGAATTTAATTTAACTGCTAAATAATCAGACGGGAACAATTTTTCTAAACTAACTTATAAATGCTAGATGCCTCATGAGTGTTGACGGAATACGTATGTATTCCTAATTCATGGGGATTGATGATTTTTAAATATATAACTTATTGCATGGGAAGTTTTAAATGATAAGTCAAGCTGTACGCTTGCATTTTAAAAACGTAAGTTATATTGAGTACATAATATGTAACATATTTCATATGTGTTTTTTCTGTATTCAGTGAATACTGGGGTAACCCAAACTTTGCCGGCGTTTTGTACAGAGACATACCTAATAAATGCTTATACTGGGCCTTTGAGCCAGTGCATATTTCTACACTAACTCTAATGTACATGCTGCCTTGTAGCGAGAAAAATTGCAGAAATCTAAAACATTAACTTTCCGACATTGTTGACAAGTGTGTGGTGAACCAAGATTATTTGTTGAAAGAAGTTGTCCACCGGTCATCTTCCTAATTAAGGGAAACCTCGTGTTCTGACATTGTGTGCTCGTTTAAGCCTAATTCTTACCTCGTGAGTCAAGTGACACTAACTTTAGTCTGAAATAACTATCGCATGAAGCAGACGCTCCCCGGATCCATTTTGATGAAACCAACAAACAAATCTGCAGAGCTGGGATCCGCTTCATTAAACGACAGTAACAGATAAAAAAGTGTGTGAGTGTCCCAAAGTTTGCGCCAGACGGCGAACCACAGCACAATTGTAAGTATATCAGGGCCCTGATGAACGAACCGAGTGAAAGTAGACTGAAGGATGTTCTTTGTTTGAGTCACCCACGGGGTAACTTCCTTTATGCAAGTTATTGCTAACAATATGTACCCTTAGAATAAAGCAGAGTATCAAGTCTGTCCATACCTTAAAAGGGGGAAACCATAGACTCAATCATATGTATCTGTAACTCTTTGGGGTTATCACTTTCTTCTAACGGGACTGTGAGCTATATATCCAGGGGAGGACCATACAAACGGGTCTATCACTATTGTAGCATTCCTTGATTCTTATGACTATTTGTATATGCTTTTGATGTATTTTTTATGTTGTGATGTAAGTTTACTATGATAATTAAACTATACCTACATTTATTTCAGTGTGGTGGTCAGTTCGTTCCCATAATATCTATATAATCATTGTTATATTTGTTCCCACGTCTGTGTGTCTAACTGTCGTCCATTGTATGTGCGGGCACGTGAGTGGATAGATATATATTAATATACCTATTTTTTATAGACTGTCTGACATCTTTGGATCTGTTGTAGAAGATAGGCGGAAAGAGAGAGAGATTCTCGATTTTCCGGGACAGCCTCTATAAATTTCTACCATCTCACTCGTGGAACTCTATTTCTAATATCACATCTCACTGTGGCTATCACTCATTCTAACCTATTCAGAAGGGACCAACCCAAGTCTTAATTTCCCTATCAAAAATCTACGACAACAATAACTATCAAACTCGGATCATTTAGTTGTTAAATGTACGTTAATTGTTTATAATGACTATTAAACTCGGATCATTTAGTCTTTAAATGTTCATGAATTGTTTACCATGACTATCAAACTCGGATCATTAAGTTGTTAAATGTACGTTAATTGTTTACCAAGACTATCAAACTCGGATAATTTAGTTGTTAAATGTTCGTTAATTGTTTACAATGACTATCAAACGTGGATCATTTAGTTGTTCAATGTACGTTAATTGTTTACCATGACTATCAAACTCGGATCGTTTAGTTGTTAAATGTACGTTAACTGTTTACCATCACTATCAAACTCGGATCATTTAGTAGTTAGATATACTTTAATTGTTTACCATGACTATCAAACTCGGATAATTTAGTTGTTAAATGTACGTTAATTGTTTGCAATGACTATCAAACTCGGATCATTTAATTGTGAAATGTACGTTAATTGTTTACCATCACTTCAAACTCGGATCATTTAGTTGTTAAATGTATGTTAATTGCTTACCATCACTATCAAACTCGGATCATTTAGTTGTTAAATGTACGTTAACTGTTTACCATCACTATTAAACTCGGATCATTTAGTTGTTAAATATACTTTAATTGTTTACCATGACTATCAAACTCTGATAATTTAGTTGTTAAATGTACGTTAATTGTTTGCAATGACTATCAAACTCGGATCATTTAGTTGTGAAATGTACGTTAATTGTTTACATTCACTATCAAACTCGGATCATTTAGTTGTTAAATGTATGTTAATTGTTTACCATGACTATCAAATTCGGATCATTTAGTTGTTAAATGTACGATAATTGTTTACCATCACCATTAAACTCGGATCATTTAGTTGTTAAATGACGCCTAACTGTTATCCTTGTAAGAAAACTGCGTCATTTAAAGATTGCCGGAACTTCAGATCTCCGACTGTAGCTGAGGTCACTAAGACGCCTGCGTGCATGGAGTGTAAATTCAGTTCCATAAGCGCACGCGCTCTTACTGGAAGCACGTTCAGTCTGTCAGTGAGAGGAGTCAGACAGGGCACGCGCGAGTCTGTGGCAGACATCTGGATGATAGTAGGACTGTCGAGGATTAGAACCAGACAGTAGACCGAGCAACTTCGCTAGAAGATAAAGTATTTCATAATTTCAGGATTAAGTCAACAGTTGGTAGCCTGGATTGTACGTTTTATTGTGCTTTACTTATGGGATTGAGTCGAATAATTTGAAATTCTAACGAGACCTTTAACTGGATAAAGACGGTAATCACTTCTGTAATTATGTACATTTATTAGGTATCTACTGTGTAACTTTGATGCTTTGATTTGAAAAGTTGTTTCGTTAATTACCGACTTACATATTGAAAGCGGATACGTACTTACCATATTCACGTAAACTATTTATGTGAGTATTGTATCTACGTCAGTATATAACTACATTAAGTTTTTAAAAGTCTGTGGAGATCGTCATTATGTCATTGTCACAGTGAATAGTCCAAAGTTGCTATTTGAAACAGCAGCAAGTTTGCGTAGTTATATTGACACAGTGAGCAAGATTTCATAATGGCTGAGTATAGAAGATTCCATGCTTGTTTAAGAACATTCAGCCAGATCACGTACTTACATAAATACAACAGGCTACATCTCTTAATTGAGTTTACACATTTGGCAGTCCCATACATATACTGATATAATACGCAAGATTTCGTAAATATACTGACGCATTACGAAAGATCCCACACATATACTGACACAATAACCAAGATTACATACATATTATGAAATAATACGCAAGACATTATACCTATACTGACACAATACACACTATCCCTGACGTGCACCAACAGAAATTCCAAACACATATTGACACAATAAGCAAGATCCAATATATATATATATATATATATATATATATATATATATATATATATATATATATATATATATATATATATATATACACTGACACAATACGCAAGATCACGTACTCAGTACGAAAGATTGCGCTCATCTACTGGCACAGTACATAAGATCTCATATATATGCTGACAAAAAGTACAAGATTCCATACATACATTTACGCTGAGGATTCAAGAATAAGGACTGCCTGAAAAAAAAAACAACAACAAAACAAACCGCAAGATTTTAAAGATTTTAAAAAGCAAGATTCCATATGTAAACTTACGCTATACGCAAGATCTCATACATATACAGATAAAAAAAAAGCAAGATTCCATACGTAAACTCACGCTATACGCAAGATCTCGCACATAAACTTATACAGTACGCAGGATATCATAATGGTATTTATACAGAAAACAAGGTTTATATATATATATATATATATATATATATATATATATATATATATATATATATATATATATATATATATATATATATATATATATATATATATATATATATATATATATATATATATATATATATATATATATATATACATTTACTCACTATTGGGAATGGATCTCATACTTTGGAGCAAGGAATTTAATTACCTCGGAGTTTCAAATATGTCATAAAAGTCATCCAAGAATTGTGTGTGAGGGTAGGAACCTCACTATGTAAAACAAAGTCCTACAGGAACCAACAATGCAAGAGCATATAAATCGTTTGGCATGGAACTGCAGTAGTGACCGTATACCAATGTATGGTCCAATATAATCTATCAGGATAGACAAGAAGAAAGGGAATTAGAAAGGCGATAATATTATCAATGTAGGTAAAGCTTGCACATAGAGTAACTAAATATTAGACAAACATAAAGGTATGTTTTCAGGCACTCGTAAGAAATAAAGAATTAGAAAACTAGACAACAGAAAAACAACAGACGTGAGTGGCTTATCCAGAACTCGAACCCAGGACCTTCCGTGTGACAACCCCGCCTAGCTATGCAAGCGAATCACACTATCCTCCCTGCCATCTAGGCATCACCAAAATGATGCTTCGATGACGGGTCATTAGTGTGACCCGCAACACATAACACCGGAAATTTACCATGGGCAGTCCAGCCTATTAATGACGCAATCACTTCTGTTGTTCCCCTATTATACAGTATAGGTCAGACCACACAAGACAAAGACCAATTATATCACTTTATTAACACATCAGACAGTAGTGGTAGCCCTCTTCAGTCATAACTGACTATGGGAATGCGCCCATGAGGTGTTAGCCCTCTTCAGTCATAACTGACTATGGGAATGCGCCCCTGAGGTGATAGACCTTGGCTGCGTTTTTCCTGGTGCTTCTTTCGGCGTGTCGTTTTCTCTTCTGCATGTTGTGAGAGAGTCTTTTCTCCCAATCTGAGGTGACACCGTAGGGAGCATCACCAGTTGGTGCGATCGGCAGCTTCATCCTCCCAGGTTGCTGGATTTATGTTGTGCCTTTATATATCTCTTGCACACATCTTTAAACCTCAGCTGCGGTCGCCCGACTGTTCTTTTGCCATCTGCCAGCTGCCCGTAAAAGATATTTGTCGGGACGCGACCATTTTCCGTGCGCGAACAAGGCCAAGCCAGCGTAGTTTGCGCTGTCTAAGCAGTGTTTACACGTTTTGAAGGCTAGCACGTGACAGCACCTCGACACTTGTCACTTTGTCCATCCAGATCGTGCGATAATCTCATTCCTTAAACTCCACATCTACATCGTGCGATAATCTCATTCCTGAAACTCCACATCTACATCGTGCGATAATCTCATTCCTGAAACTTCACATCTACATCGTGCGATAATCTCATTCCTGAAATTCCACATCTACATCGTGCGATAATCTCATTCCTGAAACTCCACATCTACATCGTGCGATAATCTCATTCCTGAAACTCTACATCGTGCGATAATCTCATTCCTGAAACTCCACATCCACATCGTGCGATAATCTCATGCCTGAAACTACCAATCTCATTATCTTCTTTCATTCATAATCCTTCAGGTCCATGAGGAGCAAACATGTAGATCAAGTTCACAGCAAGTCGTCCTGTCCTGTGCCGTCCACTCATGATCTTTCCTAGTCACCCTTATCCTTTTCACTTTTGTCTTCAGGTCTACTCTCCATGTTCTTTTCGGTGGCCTTCGACCTCTCTTTCCCTGAGGATTCAAGAATAAGGACTACCTTGTAATACCATCAACAGGTTTCATCAGTGAATGTCCTTACCATCGCTAATGTTTTCCTCTCTTCTCTTATTCCACTGGCAATTGTCTGGTTTTTGTCATGAGTTCCACATTGGTGATCTTGTCACACCATTTCAATCATTCTATTCTACACAAGCGCTCATTCATAAAATATCTTATTACTTCTTAGTTCTTGTTGTTGCTGTTCTCCATGTTTCAGAGCAATATAATAGGACTGACTTGACAGAGCAATATAATAGGACGGACTTTACAGAGCTATACAATAGGACTGACTTGACAGAGCAATATAATAGGACTGACTTGATATTAGAGTTGCAGATTATTATTTTTCAGTTGAACTTGGTTTCTTTTGACTTCCATATATTTCCGACTACAATAATAGCACCTTTAGCATTTTGTATTCTTATTTTACATTGACAGATGTCAATAACAAAATTGATAAACTGTTGTGGACTGTGGAGAGACATTATCGGACACACCCCATTGTACTTGAAGAAGAAAATTCTTATTTTGATTTAACTGTCATTTTCCTCCAACTAATTACTGAAACTAATATCCTTATATCGATAGATTAGCAACAGAGCATATTGATGTCTCAAGATGTAGTACGGATCCAATAATTTTACCTGCGCAGTAGGGAATATCGTATAGTTGCTTCGACGCAGCAGGTATAGAAGTAGCGTTATAAAAAAACCAGACACTTAGCAATTAAAAATCCTAGCGCTTGCACTTCTATCATACCAAGCATAAAAAAAGTTGATATACTGTATCATGAAAATTCAAGTGTGAAGACAGGATGTTTTTGTGTCAGATTCTCAACGGGAGCCTCGTTTTGATGTAGGTTCACACCTGTCGAGCGTGGTCTAAAGGTAAATATTTTTTTTTGTACTCATAACTAGGCCATGAAAATTGAAAGAATTTTCACGTGCAGGAGTTTACAAAACTTTCACTTATATGTTAGGTTATACACATTATTTTTTTTACTGACAGATCTTCAGGTAATAGATCTTTCAGTGTCAGAAAATTTCCTAATAGATCCTATACTGAAATATAACATAATAAATAATTTATTGTTATTGATCAATAAGGCGTTAGCTAACAGAACTTATACTGAAATAAAATGTTCACTGAAAGAGCAATCGCTAATACAACTTATACTGACACACTTTTACTGAAAGAGCAATCACTAATAAAACGTAAACTAAAAAACAATTTTCACTGAAAGAGCAATCACTAATAGAACTTATACTGACAAATTTTCACTGAAAGAGCAATCACTACAAGAATTTCTCGTGACATTTCTTTACTGATAGAATATTCACTTGTCATAGTATGAACAAAGAAAGTGAATTCCTTCCTTCTAGCACAGGTTTCTTTCAAGACGTCCTCTTTACTCTTTTTTTTCCAGCTGTCCGTGGTTATAATGTATATTTTTGAACGTCTGTCGGTTTGTCCCCTACAGAAACAGGGGACGCAATGTCTTTTTGGTAATGAAAGTTAGACATAAATTGTATTGTTTTCCTTCCATTAGTTTTGGGTCAGTAAATCAATGGATTTCCCATTTTAAAAAAAAAGGATTCAACAAGATCCGGGATCGCAGTTTTTTTAAATTTATCTACTTTAAGAGTCTTCATTATCGCAGACAGCAAGAAACATCAGATGACATTCTACTTAGAACGTGTGTACTGACCCACTAGCACTTAGTGTGAAATAATAAATGATCTTCCAGAAGATTTCAAACATCAGGCTCAGTTAATATACAATGAAAATTGGTTACAGTGATGAAATTTACAATACTGCTTTAATTGCCATAGAAGATAGGGTTATTTCTGAGACAGGGAGCATGTGGGAGAATGGGTCTTGGATGTGGGACAAGGGGAAGGAAAAATAAATCGGAGATTTAGGTTATGAGATAAGATCAGTTTCTAAAAATGGTTTAACTGTTTTGCATAAGCATGGTATAAGTTATGGTAGTATAGAAGAGACGGGGACTTTTAGTATTATTAAACAAACGGAGACGACTTGTAATTATGTCCCTGGAGGGTTGTAAATGAATTGTTTTGAAAATACTGCGAACTAAGCTAGTTCGGCACGGGAGTTAGTGAGTGGAGTAGGTGAACTCTCCATGACAAATAATCGTAATTGTAATTCGAGGTTGGAAGGTTAGAGCAGTTGAGATTGAGACGCGCTAGGCGTAAGTAGAGAAAAGGGTTTTCTCCCAAGTGTTAAAGTTGTTCATGGCGAGAACCTTGGAAGGGTGCAAACGAGATAGCCAGCCTGAATCGGGTAGCTTTCTGTGATCACAGAATTATGCACTGCTATCTAGCTCCCCAAGTGCTCATATGCCATAGTGATAGTGAAAATGCTGATTGAGAGAAAACTAGATGTAGTTGATCAAGGTTTTTCTCAAGCTGTGTGGGTTTTCAAGATTTTGGAGCAAGAGTGGTTTTCGCAAGACATAGTGCAAGACAGACAGAGGTTCATGGTGAGCAGGTATGATTGCAGTTTTGATTTCAAGGTAGACTTTTAGATAAAACAGAGACAGACGTAGCGATCAGGTAGACTCTGGTAGAAAATCAACATACCTGGCAGTTTTAGGCCAGTCTTCTAGCGAGATACACCAGAAGGTCACTAGGTGAAACGTTATAAAGATAAACTAACTTTCTTAGAAGATTACCCAGACGACACGACAGTAGAGAAACTAGACGAGAGCAAAAGCAGTGACAGACATGTACAAGAATATATGATTTACAAATGTCGCTGATTGAGAAAATGTACGAACTGGAAGTATATCAAGTTGAATGTAAAATTTATGATATAAATCCGCAGAAGAGTGAAGTGGATTCTACTGTATGTAAATAAACATTGAAGTTCGTTTTACTGCTGTCGGAGTAAAGTGTGTCAACAGAGTTTAGAAAACATCAACCATTTGTACGTCTTGTCTAGCAGTACATTCATCACCTTGTGTCATCAAAGTGTTTACGTTGTCTGCTCACACATACTATCCACTGGTTAGGGCAGTGATCTGAACCTCTATACGAACACATCAACACGCACAGTCACATTTCTAAGGAAGGGGAGGAACTGCATATTCTTGGTCTCCCTCAAACTAACCAAACTGAAGGAGGTGCAGTGGGGGAAACGACTGGAGTAGATGTGCTGGATGTGAGAGGTACATGTGCTAGAGGTGAAAGGTAAAGTGGAGGAAATTATTGGAATAGGAAGATCAGGGAGGACATGATTGGAGTGATGAGGCTGGATGTGAAGTATATGAAGGCTGAGTGTATGCAAGAGGAAGCTACGTGACTGGAGTAGATGTGCTGGAGGTAAGAAAGTCAATGGTAGGCATATTGGAGTGGGTGTGCTAGAAGTGAGAGGTATCGTGGAGGACATGATTGGAGTAGATGTGCTGGATGTGAGAGGTATGGTGGAAGACATGATTGGAGTAGATGTGCTGGATGTGAGAGGTATGATGGAAGACATGATTGGAGTAGATGTGTTGGATGTGAGAGGTATGGTGGAAGACATGATTGGAGTAGATGTGCTGGATGTGAGAGGTATGATGGAAGACATGATTGGAGTAGATGTGCTGGATGTGAGACGAACCGTTGAAGATTAGTATATTATTTGTTTTTAAAATGTTCTGCCAGGAACTTTAGCTTGGGTTAATGTGATTGAGATTAAGTAACGATATTTGAAGAGGCTTTATTCTGTATAGATCATAGAATTATTTCCATTAATACTAGTATTATTAATATTGTCCTGACATAAGCAGATTTTAAGTCTGAACAATTAGAACTAAGCTAGCATGTGGATGAAGGACGTCTAACGAAGACGAGCATGCTAGTAATCCCTAAACGTAGCAGATCGTTATGTTAAAATGTTAAAGTTGTATAGACTAATGGTAGGATAATTATGGACCTGAGTCTGTGCTTTTTACAAGAAATGAAGCATACGTATGAAACAATATGCATGTCAGGTTGCTAGTCTGTGTCAGTGAGTCTATCCCAAGTAAATACCAATCTGTATTATATAGAACTCGCATATACGTTGCTAGTGTCTTCTTCAGATAGTTATGTACTCTCTTCTATAAATATGTCCCCTCTCTCTCTCTTCCTCTCCTCTAAATTAAGTTCAGTCCATGTATCAAGGGAGCCGCGTAGCTATGAGTGCATTTGGCTTCCTTACTCATGTTTTTATTTGAAGATTCGATCCCCATATGAGGTGGGATAGTGAAGATATAGGCCGCAAACTGCTTCCTTGATCAACCACCCCAATTTGGTACGCAGAGCAACTTCTGGGAGGTTTAAAAGGCGGCCGGCGTGGATGCAGAACCACATCACCCTATGTGCCGATGGTCAAGAAAATATGGGCCAAACACCTTATGTGCTTAATGTGCCTGCAACTGGGGTATTAACGGGATTCTTATGAAATGTTTAGCTAGTCCCCTTCCATGTATCATATAGTAGATCTTCCTGACAATCAAGATGTCTCAGATAACTGAATTCACACATGCTTGTCGTGAATCCTGGTCTGTAATAAGAATGAAAATAGGGGCAAGACCTCTGTATTCGGCGTTCATATTATAAGTCAGTTCATGGGGTGAAACTCCCACATATATTTGCTCGGTATTGTATGTGTATATGGTCGACGTCTTACGATGAGTTCTTAGCCTGCTTGATTAACAGTTTGGGCAACGATATCTACATCGTTAGCCCTGAGCGTATCCGACTGTGTCAGCTTGACGAGTGTGATACCAAGAAGGATTACATTCCTGACATATGGCTGTCCCCACTACCCGATAATAAAGCAACTTGGTTTGAAGTTTTCCAAAAAAAAAAAAACGTGACAAATCCACGGCTAGACAAAAAAGACAATTAAATTAAATCCGGATTTTTTTTAAATCTGGATTTTAAGTTGAACCAGAGTTTCGCCCAAATATTTATAGGGGACTTAGTGTACTGACTGAGATCAGCTGTGAAGGTAGCTATATCTATTAAGAGTAGTGTATTATAGATAACCTTACTTGCTACCACATATCTCTATATCTCAGTCAGAATTATTCTGGAATAGTGTAATGCTACGTTATGTGTCTAGGGTATGAGTATGGTGAAGTGTAAGTCACAACAACAGACAGATAAACAATTTAATTTAATCCACTACACCTGACAACACTGTGACACTCACATACATATAACACTCTATGAGAATATCTTAAAGGAGGCACTGATAACTTTTCAAATAACAATCTGTATTAATTGCTATCATAAAGGTATATGTGTGTCCTGATTCAAAGACAAAGGAACCAGGAATCACAATCAATGTTAATTACAAGTTATGTACAGAATGTATTAATATGAATCTGGTAGTGACATATATTATTTCAAATATCCTATGTGTGTCAGTTGTGTAATAGTAGTATGAGGTAATACTGGTTTGGTTTTGTTCAAGCTCTGTTGGTAGTTGTCATCATGACTTCAATAGTTTGTCTTAAGGAAATTAGTATTGGAGATGTTCTCAGTTCCTGATATTAAGACAATTAATTTCCCCTCTTAATATTATTTTTACTAAGTCATTTCAAGATGAGGGGATATAATGTTGAGCTCAGCTGGCCAATTCGCTTATCTGGCGTGATGGCGGCAGGAAAGGACTCCTCTGCTCGAATTCTCCTCTGGGCTCAGGAGACACCTCACTGATAGCTAAAAAGACCAAGGAGTATGCTGTCCGACTCTGGATTCAGCAAAGCTCTGACCAGGTGCTGCTCACTACCATCAAGACCACGGTCCCTGAAATCAAGAAGGATGTACCTTCTACTTCATAACTAACTTAAACTCTCTTGTTACATTGATCACAACACAGCACAAACATTGAGTTCAGAGCATTAGGCCAACTGTCAGCTTCATTTGAAATACTTTATTCCAGTATTACCCTTCTTAATGGTTACTACGCCTCTGCAATTCCAGCATTATTTCTTTCTATTCAATCATCCAGGTGTCAGTGTACTGTTTGGCCATTCCATGCCGTTTTACTTCTCTCCGACACCCTCTGTTCAGGCTGGAGCATTACAGGCTTTACCTCACGTTGGCCACTGAACTACACATATATATACAGGCATAAATCAACAATTCACATTCAATTTTCATTAAAAGATATTGAATGGTTCAAGCTTACCACAATTCATACGAATAAACACAGATACGTTGATTAGCAATGAATTCTGGCACAAACTGGCACAAATTCCCATCTGCTTATCTTCCAGGCTTTTATTTAGCCAAATATAAGCTGGCTTCAACGCACTGATGCTTTATCAATCTTATTTAAACAAGTGGTTTCGAACTAACGCTCCCAAGTGTGTATATCATCGAGTCTGACCAATGAGCCCCGTTTCGACAAGTGTTTGAAAAAATGTTACCTTTCCCCGTTTCCCCTAACAACCAAGATAGTATTTATAGCCCGACCAATCGTGGTTAGGCTTTCATTTGTTGCGCTCCAATCAATTTGGAGTTTACATGGTAGGCTATTTCTGTAACGTAAATTTTTTTCAAACACGTTATAAAAAAAATCTTATGAGCAGAAATGATTTTATGCTGTCAGGCACCCCCAATATTTTATTCTGGGTATAATTTATTAATTCCTGGACTATTTGCGTAACGTTTTACATATTATTTGTCAGCAAGCCCTAAGGAACCCAAAAATACAAATTTAAAGGAGCTACGTGGCTGCGTTCAAAATATGCAATTTCTTCTACCTCCTGTTTCGAAGATGTGCTGTCTGGGTACTGTTATGTTTTCAACCGTAAACCCATCTAATGTTATCTTTTCTAATAAGAGTTTTTTATGATTTATAAACCTAACTCTGGGAAAGGGTAGTGTATTTTATCACTGTCCGTCTGAAAAAAAATTAGTGCATGTAGACTTACACGCGTGATGGCAGCATTTGTGTATCGCGCGACGCGTGTTGCATGCGTTCCTGATTTTCAGCCCTCCCCTCTCTCTTTATCCTTTTGTCCATCTGTTCGTTCGTTTTGGTAACGTAATATAATTAATGTTAGGATTAATTTAGGTCATTACGCAGTACGTCTCAATGTTTTTCTTGGAAATGCAGCACACGTTTCATTGAAGAAGGCGGGTAATAATACAGTAAGCTTTTATATCAACGTGAAAGCGTTACAATTTGCAGACGAAGCAGAAAACAAGGGGGATTTCGAGTACATTCTTTGTGAGTGGATTAGAATATTCCATGACAATCATACAGTTATGCCTGTTTCAGTCATAAAGTCATGCAGGCATGCCTCATACATAACGTCATACGGCCATGTCTCATTCATGGTTTTGTAGCTCCAAACAAATATAAAGCCAGTCTACATCGTTTTCAAGTACAAGCAATTTAAGAAAACCATGAGCATGTTGTAATGTCTGCTGAATATTTGCTTCGAAGATGCCCAACTTATGAGCAACAGAGAAATCACATATGACTGTCACCAGTACTATTAGTGAAAAAAAAAATCTATGGAGATACAAGTAACCTCAAGCTGACCTCTGCTTTCTTTGAAAATATTCAAGTAGACACACATCAGGGAGTGTTTTCTCTTATTTTTATAGTTTTATGTTCTCTACTTAATTCTCACTTTCTTTCCCTTTTGTTTTCGTTTGTCTGTCCCTGACGAAGGACTTGTGGCCGCAACGTAGGTTTTTCTTGTCCTTTCTCCCAGTAAGACGTATCACTATTTGTGTGTGTGTGTGTGTTTTTTTTTTCCATTCTACAGTTTTACCCCCGTCTTACGGCAGTTCTCCCTCCTCATATACTCACAACAAAAGTGAAGACCGCATAGAAGTTTATTCTCGAAACTGGACGAAGGAGTTTTAAAAGCCTAGTTCCATTAATTACAGGACGCGGATAAAGGGGGAAAAAAACTGAGATTTGATGAAGTGGCTGTGGCGCCGTACTTATTCATTAATGGAACCAGTCCTTTTGAACTTCGTATTGACAACGTTACATTTCCGTTAAATGCTTGGGTGTTTTGTTTTTTTGTTTTTTAAATTATGTTGACTGTTTTTCCAATCAAGAGGTCCGCAACCCGTCGATCGCGGTCTACCGATAAGTCACAGGGACGATTTGGTAGATATCTGTATGACGGATGAGGAAATCAGAAAGATCTTACAAGCTAGATAAATTTCGAACTATTCCTCTCCCACCTGCATTTGAAAGCCTGATATCTTCAGGATTATTGAATTTTTGCCTACATTATTAGTGAAAACCGACGAGCTAGAATAATACAGTTCACCACGGACAGCGAAGAAGGGCAATGAAAACGAACTAAAAAAAAGCCAGTGCGCCAAGAAAATTAAAAAAATTTTTTTTTCTTAATTCATATTATTTTAAAAAAAAATTTATATATATATATTTTAAACACAGGCTTTTAATGCACTAAAAATCCAAAAATTATTTCAAGGAGTTTATAGCTTGCAGTAAAAATGTAACATCACATTGACAAAAAGCCGGGGCACTGATTCTATATGAAATTAACTTCTGCTTTATACTTCCTTAGACACCTATGGATAAAATATATGATGAGCGCTTAAGCAGAAAAATAACGAAGAAAGAAATAAAAGTGCGATAACTGAGAGCGCATTATACAAATCAGTACCACAAATGTACCGATACTGCCGGAGAGAAACACAGATCGAAAGGGGCCGCCCCGTTTTGTCACATACCCCCTCTCCTTAGAGATTTGTAGAATATCTAGCTATGGGGAGGTCACTTCTCGATGGGTTCTACTGTCTACCAGGTTCTATCTCTCTCTCGTAGAGTTGTCCTCCGTTCCTTTATCTTGGTGGCGAGTGACTGAATTTCTCTCTTGGCAGTGTGTGCAGTTTTCAATGTACTCACGCACATCTGCCCACTGTCTAGGCCAAAAGTAAACCTCCTTAAGGTTACTTATAGTATTTCCTACTGAAACATGTTCTCCTGATGATGATACATGAGCCGCTTTCATGACGGAGGGTCTTAAGGGGAGAGGCACCACGAGTTGCTTCCCTTGCCTCGTCCGTCGAAAAATAATCTCATCTTCGTTGTGGAAAGTTCCAGCTGAAGCATGGTTTATCTTGCACGGACTCTGTTCAGATTAGTAGTGGGGTTATCTGAGAAAGAAAGTGTTAGAATAGATTCCACGAGTGAATAGATTAAGGCGAAGATCTGTCTCTGGAATGAGTGAATTCTCTGGTCCAGCCTATCTATACGACTATCTTTAGAAGAAGACGATCTATCACACTTCCCTATAATGATAATTTTAAGTTATCTACACACACACACGCACAGTTATGTGACAACAAGACACACAAACGTGAAAACTATGGTAAATGGAGATTGGGCTGACCAACACAATTAATTAAGTTTTTGTTTACTTTATTATCACTTAAACTCTTCACAACATCAAACATATAGAAATCAATAAAATCATAGGTTACAGAATTATGAAAATAACCCCATAAGTGCCTTCCCCTCTGTTGAGAAAAGATCCCGCAAGAGGTAAATAACCCAAAAGGTCAAAGATTAACACTAGGGTGTAGGATAGACAATAAAACAAAGTACAAAGTTTTTACTAAAGCTATCCCAGTAAAATAATCAAGTTAGCGAAAAAAAGAAGTGGGTACAATGATGATAGAATAAAAAGAAAATCCTCACTCCTCTTTCTCTCACTTTGTCAATCTGTGGCCACATACAATCTCGCTTACCTACTAGTTGGTTAACAACCTCTTGAACGAACACTTCAATGAACATGTATCAAAATCCAGTGTTGAACTTCTCCGAAGTGAGCCCCAGTTCCTCCATGAATAATTAATTTTTCTAATGGGGAACGCCTACTTTGGTAGTGAATTATTGGATATGAAAATGTCACATCAGATAGTTCAGGTAGCAAAATATAAACCGCGATCTAGTGTTCATAGTAGACAGTACACAGTACTCCCAATAGCTAAAGGAACATCGGGTTGGTAACTGTTACTAGAGATAATGATGATGATAAAGGTATATCCTATCGGTTTTTCTCTCTGGTGTTGAGTGCCGATTCTGAAACAATGTATTCTCCTGGGTAAATCCACTTGGGAACACAATTGTCATTAGTCGGAAAAATATGTGTGTATATTTGGCCACAGCGGGTTGATAATATTTGGCTACAGCGGGCTGATAAAATGAATGCAAAAATCTGGGTATTTTGTGTGTCCAGTTACTTTACTCGTATTGTTTATATTTTAGTCTCTCTTTGAATGAAGCAAAAGGACCGAACAGGTCAACATCGAAGACCCGATAATAAATAAGAATTGTTACTGGTGCTATTTAGACCGATGGCAGCTGGTTTGTGACCGTACTAAAATAGGAAGAAAACAAACATTTTACAACAATATCAATATACTATCCTATCACGAGTAAAGGTAAGATCTGTTATCCTCTCTGTCATTTAATTAAATTAAAAGGCACACGTGTCTTAGTCTATCTTATCACGCTTCGCTCCAGTGGTACGTGTTGAGTTTTAGGTATGCGCCTGTCCCCTCCCGCCCGGTAAAACACTCAGCGCACAATATCAGTGTTAATTTAATTATGACTACTTTACAAATATTGCTTGTCATTACAAGCTATTTGTTTCGCCACATGATATTACGCTAAACACTTATATAATTACACATAATGGATAGAAGTGAATTGAATTCCGTCCAGTATCAATCACCTAGTGTATTATTTAGCCAATTAAACCATCTCTTTCTGAATGATAGCGGGAAATTACATCTACATTACAACTGTAAAAATTAGCTATATGTTATTTAATATGTTAGTCTTAGCTTCTAGAAAAATCCCAGTGAATTATAATGATAAAATTCAACACACTAAATCACTTAAATGCTAATATATATTACCGCAATCAGAAATGAAACAATCTCCACGGAATGCTATGACACACTTTTACAGTGGCTCTAGTATAACGAGCTAGATTATCCAAATGTTTCTGCACATCAAACAGTTACACTGCAATTTTCTGCCCGTCTTTCCACTCTTCAAAGAATCTTAATTATCTCTACGCGCTCTTCTGACTGATCTGTCACTATCGATGAGTGACGTCTCAGCTCGCTCGAGAACTCAGGTGAACACCCCGGTCCTCTCCCCTCTTGATAAGACGGTCGGGTGCGAAAATTTGTAAACGCTTCATTAGCGCATGAAACAGAAAGAATAGGCGTGGCTTCAGAAGAGAGTCTACAGGCAGCGAATTGCCTGGTTTTGCGTAGCAACATTTATAAACATAGATGGGGAAGCAAAGATGGACGGGTAACTGCTGCACTATTTAAACCTATCTGTGACATCCGCTTGGAGTCACCTGAGGGATATCCAAAAAACATAAATTTCTTCCCTAAAATGAGAGGATAGACTAAATCATCTAAAACTGCGGAATTGATTTTTCCCCGGACATATCGAGTTGAGACATCAATTTCCGCAACCGGAAGAAGCATTGGCTTCATACCTTTCCGAGGCCCCTGTATTTCTACAGTTTCACCAGTGTATTGGTGGGCCTTCACCAAAGATGGGGATGGGGCATGGTTAAATGCATTTCCTGCATGAGGTGGGTGCGATAGGGTAATGGGACAACTAATTGTCTCTTATTCCCCACCCGTCTATATACCAAACCTTTCTCCTTGTAATATGCTCCCTGTGGAGTATGGGTGTAATTAAGATACAAATTGGAAAAGCAAGACTTTAGGGTTAGATCGGCCCTTTATTCCTGCTTCAGCTCTGAAATATTCAAGCTGTGTAAAGATGACAACTCAGGGGCAGCTGAGGCGGGTCCTGGGTTATCTCTCTTTGGTGCCCGCTTGGAGTCACCTGAGGGATATCCAAAAACACATATTTCCTCCCTAAAATGAGAGGATAGACTAAATCGTCTAAAACTGCGGCATTGATTTTTCCCCGGACATATCGGGTTGAGACATCAATTTCCGCAACCGGAAGAAGCATTGGCTTTATACTTTTCCGGGGCCCCTGTATTTTTACAGTTTCACCAGTGTATTGGTGGGCCTTCACCAAAGATGGGGGAACTAGAGCTGAGTATGGTGTGGGTGCCAACGGTTACTTGCTCAGTAATAGAAAAGTAACTAGGATTTTGTTCATATGCCTGGGGGGTCATGTTTCCCTATCGGCCCCCTGATCAGGCAAGCAACACCATAAGGGCCGGATTTCGGCCTCTTACAGTCCGATGTAAAATGCGTGTCGGTTTTGCACGATTTACAATATCGTGTTCCAGTTCCCTGGGCTGAATTGCTCTGTTTCTACCTCTAGTGATCTTGTGGTTGTTGTTGCTGTGGGTGGGCTGTTTTGTGTGTTGTGTTTTCCGTACTTCTAGAGTTATCATCTGGGTGATCCTTGTCTTTGGGGTGACTTTCGTGATGGCGCCTTTTTTGACGGATTCACTTCCGACTAGGCGCTCTGGTACCTATCGGCGAACAGTACCACCTGCTCTAGAGTTTCGGTTCCATGCTCCACCAGGAACTGTCTCATGTCAGGGGTGAGTGAGTCTTTGAACTGTTCACGACAATCATCGCCTGCAACCCTTCATTAGATTCATCAAATTCGCTGAGAGATCCCCACTTCTCCAAGTGCGTTTCTAGTCGTGTAGCAAATTGTCTATACGATTCATATTTCTGTCGGTTCGCCTCACGGGATTTACCAAGAAAAGTTTCTGCATTCAGCATAAAACGCTGTAGCAGAGCTTTCTTCAACAGGTCGTAGTTGTTCTGTTCTTCCGCAGTAGGCAACTTGAGAAACACATCATAAGCAGATCCCCTAAAACTCTAGGAAAGCTTCATGTTGTATCTCTCTCTCTCTCTCTCTCTCTCTCTCTCTCTCTCTCTCTCTCTCTCTCTCTCTCTCTCAGTCATATGTAGCTGCTAAGGATTCAAACCTAGAGAGATATATGTCTATTTCCTCTGAAGCCTCAGAGTAAACATCCAATTGGAAGGATATGGCGCTAGGTGCCACCACACAAGTGGTGTTTCCTCCATAGCTACTTTTTTTCTTCTTCATCCTCGTTCGTCCTGAAAAGGACGTTGGTTGCGTTGTGTCTGTTTACAGCGGAGCTGCGATATCTGCGCCTTTCGGCCAACACATCCGACTTCCGCACGGCATTTTTTGGGACCGGGTTTGCCTTCCTTCTTCGATCCCTACTCTCTCAGCCAGACTGCAGTGATGCAGCCTGTTTCCAGAACCACCACGTGGAGGTGGAGTAGGGTCTTGGTCAGCTCTGGTTCGCTGACCCTGACGCAAGCAGTCAAGCTATGGGTCGCTGACTGCATTCTCCATTGCTGCGTCTTTGGGTCCCAAAGCTACTTGGATTGTTAAATCTGGAAATCGCAAGTGCCATATCCTTCCAATTGGATGTTTACTCTGAGGCTTCAAAGGAAATAGACATATATCTCTCTAGGTTTGAATCCTTAGCAGCTACATATGGCTTGGAGAGAGAGAGAGAGAGAGAGAGAGAGAGAGAGAGAGAGAGAGAGAGAGAGAGAAAGAGAGAGATACAACGTGAAGCTTTCGCTACTTTGAGAACTGCCAGACCCGCCATTGTTTGTACTAGAATCCACTCTTCTTCCTTCGATCTCCAATTCCTTCAATCTAATGGCGTGGGCTCTGTCGTCCTGTTCCTTCCTTTCTTGGAATGCCGTCTCGGCCTGTTCCTTCTTTTCTTAGAATGCCCTCTTGTGTTTCTTTTCCACTCTTTCGGCCTGATCCTTCTTTTCTTGGAATGCCCTCTCTTCGTCTCTCTCTGCGGCTTCGAAAGCCCTTTGCTTTTCCTTCTCTTCAGCTTGGGTCTTTTCATGTTCCCTGGCCATCCTTCTCTCTTCCCTCTCGGCTGCTTTCTCTGCCTCCATCCTGTCTTTTTCCTCTTTATCTTTTTATTTCTGTTCTCTCACCGAAGTAAGCACGAAGTCAGAAAGTTCCTTGGCTGAAAACCCTATTTCGCGGCCTAGATTAAGGTAAAAGGCATGGTGGTTTTAGGATTCTGCCATTCTCAGCAAAAAAATCTGTTTACAAAGCTACACAAATGCGCAACAGCTACTAACACGAAAAACCAAATTACAACACTGAATTAGCTTCACCAAGTGAACTTCTTATTTCTTTAACTTTAACTTTTGTAACAAAAGATTTTGTTTCTTTCAATTATTCAATTATTCTTTACACAGTTACTTTTACTGTTATTTATGAATGCAATGTATGCTCAGTTTTACAATTAAACACACTCTTGACACTATTCTTTCAGTAAATCTGAAATTTATGTCGGTCAAGTCTAGGGGAATAACTTGACATGTTCTTTAATCCCGGCGCTTGTCGCTCAACTGTAAATTATCACGCTTGTGCGACCGCGTTCAATCCCAAGTCGAGACCCCAATTATGACGGTATTGCCTCCCCTGCTTTGCAGTAGTGGTCCAACAGTGGCCAAAACTCACGAGTATCTTCTTCTTCCTCTTCCTCGTTCGTCTGAAAAGAACGTTGGTTGCGTTTTGTCCGTTTACAGCGAAGCTGCGATATCTGCACCTTTCGGCCGACACATCCGACTTCAGCACGGCATTTTTGGGACCGGTTT
This sequence comes from Oreohelix idahoensis, assembly GCA_024509875.1. Lineage (NCBI taxonomy): Eukaryota > Metazoa > Mollusca > Gastropoda > Stylommatophora > Oreohelicidae > Oreohelix > Oreohelix idahoensis. The sequence continues at coordinate 441,900 of JAMPIV010007019.1, forward strand.
GCCTTCCCACTTCGATCCCTGCTCTCTCAGCCAGACTGCAGTGATGCAGTCTGTTTCCAGGACCACCACTTGGAGGTGGAGTAGGGTCTTGGTCAGCTCTGGTTCGCTGACCCTGACGCAAGCAGTCTAGCTATGGGTCGCTGACTGCATTCTCTATTGCTGCATCTTTGGGTCCCACGAGTATCTAATATGGGCTTCAAAGGTATCTACCTTCGCACAAGATTACTCTTGGCAGAGATGTAGATAGAAGAGTGATGACACTTCTATTACAAAGGGAGTCTTCACAAGATATTCAGAATAAGCGAGAACAATACTGCTTTCGCTGATATGTTAACTATGTAATTCTGCCGACGCTTTTGTGAAGGATTTAAGCACTTATTACTTTCAGCTCGTTTAAGCCCCCACCCTTGATTTACTCAGTGGAATTCTATTATTTTAGTATAGCTCTGTTTAGAGTGTGTGTAGTAATTTGACTGAGACAAACATGCAGTAACTTTAAAATGATTGAATCGAAGTTAAATGTGTAACATTACAAATAACAAAATTTAATAATCACTTTAGGTTTTAACAGTTGGAAAATAATTTGAATAGTTATGGATCAAGAAAAGTTATCATCACAGTCTTTAGGGAATGTGAGATGTTACAAGAAGTTCAAGTGGCAGCATATATTTGAACTTAGCTGCCAATGATGGTTCTGCTCTTTATGGGTTGGTTCTTTTAACTCTGCTCACGCTCAGCCCTGATCAAGGCTGTCGTGGGTAGCTCGTTTCCCAGAAATGTCAATGAGAGTCTACCACGTGGGTCCTTCGTCTTAAAGCTTAGGCCACGGTTCCCTTCTTGTTCCAGAGATGGTACTTTTTGCTTGAACCACCAATAACTATGGTAAAAGAATAGAACGAAACGCTCTTCTAAGTATGGCGTTTTCCACCCCATAGTTATGGGTTCCTATCTTCCCATACCACCATCTCAATTACTCAGACTTTACCCTCGATGAGAATTAAATTTAATCCCTCGGGATAAACTTTCTTTACATTTAAATAGAATAGCTTTCATAATTACTTTATATTTAAATGAAAAGGTTAATAATACAGGTAGAATCTGTTTACATATACATCTCCACTGATTGAAAAGTGTTCACAATATAAATTGAATATGTTTTCATTTATGTTTTACACTGATTGAAAAGTTTGAAAATTCCATTACTTTAAAATGAGTATTTTCACATAGACATTTACACTGGTTTAAAGCTTGAAAACTTACATTAATTTTAAACTGACTATGTTTATAGGGACATTTAGACTGCTTTGAAAATGTAAGTATTAGAATGTATCATTTCTTTCATCTTTTCCTCTCTGCTCCATAGGGAACCTTGAACTACTTTATGCTTTTAGTTCCCTTTACGAAACTAGCAGTAAAGCAATCACCAGCCCATGCAGTGGTAGTTCATGAATCATCATTCTATACGCTGAGGTTGCCAGCCTCAATTGACTGTGACATCCACAAGGGAGTTTCAATTATTAAAATTCACATGGCAATATATATATATATATATATATATATATATATATATATATATATATATATATATATATATATATATATATATATATATATATATATATATATATATATATATATATATATATATGTTAGTTCCCATGTTAGTAATAAATATGAAATGTAAATCACAACTTACGCCAATCCTGACTCACATACATTTTTGCTCAGATGAATAAAGGAGACTTGAATAGGCCTCTTACACGCGTCTGGGGTGTCGTTAATTTAATACGTTCCCTCTCTGACTTCGTGTGTAATCCTTCAGTTTCCCCAGTCCCGGTTTCCTTATTTAAAATGTTAGAGATTTCCTAGGCTGTATTGTAAGTCCTGATGAATACTCCAAAAAAAGGTGTCCGATATTTTAAGAAGGAATGCTGAAATCTAATTCTTCACTGTAGCAGTCTGGTGTGTTGGCGAGCGATTTCTCAAGTGAAATAGCCTGAGAAAATGATCAGATTATATTCCCTGCCTTCCCTCGCATTCGTTTGTTATGAGCTATCAAAAAACTCTAATCATATTCAAACAGGCTGGTTATGGGATAATTTCAAAATATTCCGACACCGGATAATTTTGAACGTAAGGCAGAGGTCAACTCTCCTATATATGGTAATGAGATGCCCGATGCCCTTGTGTACAAACTTACAAACACACCGGTTACCGCATATGACCATGTGTTCGAGCTGTAGCAATCTTACTTTTATCTAAAGTAGTCTTGTCGTCCATGTCTTATCGGGGATTAAGCCGATGGCGCTGGCCGATGTACGTGTTAATCTGCCGCGCCTATAGCCAACAAATCTGGGCAGCGCTAAGCAAATGTGATTATTATCACTTTCAGATAGCGTCGAATGATTCGACAATACTCAAATATCTGCTACTTAGCAGAAAAATAACGAAAAAAGAAAGAAAGAAAGAAAAGTGCGATAATTGAGAGCGCATAATAAAAATCAGTACTAAAAATTAACCGATACTGCCGGAGAGAAACAAAGATCAATAGGGGCCGCCCCGTTTTGTCACAGCTGGCCACCTTTCAGAGTAAAAATGATCATGAACGAACACAGTTCTTCCTTGTGAAAACATGAAATAGCCTTGAATACTGTTGCCTTACAAACAGTGTCCTATAACTTTGTCTCGCATATTATATCATATAGCTTTATCATGCTTTAAAGTCAGTTTTGTTCTGTCTTAACATATAAAGTGCTGAAGCTCTGTTTGACGTATGTCTAACACCATAACTTTTGTAGCGGTTTCACACTAGCGCGTTACATGCTTTAGCTCTGTCTAACGTATAGTCTAGTAATGCGATCTGACATATCCAATTCTTTAGCTCTGTCTAACGTATAGTCTTGTAGTTCTATCTGACTTGCAAAAACCGTTAGCTCTATCTCACGTATATTCTTGTAGTTCTATCTGACTTGTAAAAATGTTCAGCTAGGTTTCATGTATAGTCTTGTAACTTTGACTTGTAAAAACTGTTTGCTCTAGTCATGTAGCTCTATCTGACTCATAAAGTTCTTTAACTCTGTTTCACATGTAATCATGTAGCTCTATCTAACGTATAGATTTATCTATCTGACGTAAAAACTTTAAGCTTGTTTTCACCTATAGCCTGGTAGCTTTATCTGACATATAACGCACTTTAGCTCTGTTACAAGTAAAGTTGTTAGTTCGATCTGGCACAAAAGCACTTTAGCTCTGACACATAGTCCTTTATCTCTAACTCACGTAGCTCCATCTGACGTATCAAGTCCTTTAACTCGAATATAAAGAACTATTCAACCGCTAAACTCCTGCAACTGTTTCTCATATGTAACACCAGTTAGCCTTCCAAACTCTTCTAACAACCTAAAGCACGTACTAATCAATGCAGTGGGTAAGCATTAATCCAGGTACCTAGGTATCAACCAGGTAAGAGCTTTATTCACGAAGCTAACCACACACACAGGTTTTGTTTTTGTTTTTATTAAATTTTTTCCCTTGCGATGTTGCACGAAATTCTCTCTTATGCGCGAAACAAGATCAGATTATCTGGCGTTTATGAAGCCAATGTTCAATGATCCAGAAATAAATGAACAAGCCCCTGCTCTCAGAATGTAACAAACAGAGACGTAACTCCATCGTTTGCGATGTAATTGTTTTTAAGCTAGATATCAAAGCTTGAGATTTTCTTTCTTTTTTTTTTTTGGCCGGTGTCTGGAGAGGAATGTCAGAAGGCAATAGGTGGTTGAAATATTAGAATGTCAGAAGGGAATAGGTGGTTGAAACATTAGAATGTCAGAAGGGAATAGGTGGTTGAAACATTAGAATGTCAGAAGGGAATAGGTGGTTGAAACATTAGAATGTCAGAAGGGAATAGGTGGTTGAAACATTAAAATGGTAGGGGGGAAAAAGAGTTAAACTATGATTCTGCTAGTTTCTTATTTCTTGAAAACTATTCGGATTGTTTGCATGCCTTTTTTGTTGACTCGAGACATTACGAAGCTGATAGTGCGAAGCTTACGGAACCACAATTGTAGCTGGTCCCCTTGCGGGAAGCCTGCGCCAAGCTTTCACACGATATTGCGACGGTGGTTGTTGTGGTACTTTGTTATACATGATGAGGTTACCAGACTCCATGCACAAACTTTGTATTATTCGCCTTGCACGGCATGCCTGAATTCCTCATATACCTTGTACACAAAGAACAATATGAACATAAATTACATTAAAGATAACTATACAGTTTTATTCTAAACTTTAGAATTTGTTTAGTTAAACAGGAAAAAGTGAGGAACGAACGAATTAACGAACTTTATTTTCAAAGGGTTAAGAATTGGACGCGCAGGTCCATCTGGGCGCGCAAAGAGGAAGGGGGGGAATTCTTCTGAATAGCACTAGTGTTGCTTGAGTCAAAGGAAGTAGCAGGTAAAACCGTGAACCAGCCAGACGGCATGCATGGAGGCCATAAGGAGACAGCCCCTCCACCTTGCAAAAGCACAACAGGCCAATCATCTGTTTGCTTTAAATTATGATTGCAAGAAACGACAGAGAGAAAAACGGACTGATCTTAAAGACGACGAAATAGCATTGATTAGATTGGAACCAGACCAGGAGGGAGGTAGCCGATGAATAGTATGGTGCTCTCTCTGGCAAATCTCTACACCTCAGTGTAGAATAGAAATGACTAAGTAGTAAGTAGACACTGCAATAACTTTTTCAGGAAGGCTTAGGTGCTATCTTCCGTGCATCACACAGGCTAAGAACCTCTGCTATAGTGTGTAGGCGAGTGATGGGTAGAGGTGGGTGAATGCTTGAAGAGGAACGAAAACAAACGGCTTTGCACCAAATTTTTTTTTTCTTTGACATGTTTATATGCATATTTCAAAATATATGTGTGTGTTTACGTTTAAAATGTGAAACGGTTATATTTGTATATGTTTGTGCGGAATGTGTGTTTGAATGTGAGGGTAGACATATGTGGATACGTGTGTAAGTATGGATACAGTTATGAGTGGGTATGCGTACATTTGCGATAAAGATGTTGAGAGAAATATATATTGATCTTTTTCTTCACCTTTCAGCTCCCTGTAGAAGATTAGCCTTCATCTAAGATCAGTGATCTTCATCCATATTCTTTTGCGGCGTGCACTGTTACACCAAGTTTTGAAAAACTCGTGCGCTCAAGAAATCCTAGTGCCTTATACGGCTCACTTAATTTACATTTTTGTTTTAAAAATCGTAATGATAATTTAGGGGCATGGAAAGGAGATGGGAAAGAAAAACCTTCGAAAATGTGTCCAAAGGGAAGTAAGATTGACCACTTGCCATTTTGTATAATTTGTTATCTTGAAACTGGAGTTTTTTTGTTGTTGTTTGTTTGTTTGTTCATTTGTTGTTTTTTCTCAAAGAACACTAAATTAATCATGCATTTAAGGTTTAGATTAAATTAAACACGTACATCTGTTCAGTGTCTTTATTAATGCATTACTTTTTCTCATAATAATGATTTGTTAAGAGCATCTCTAGGCACAATGTTTATGCCACGCACTCTTCTACGCACACAACTTATACCAAATACCCTTTTAAAAATGCATGCACCCTAGTAGACTATCACATCTACACATCTCTAAACCTGTGTCTTGGTATTCTACGCCAGTTCTTTTCGTGCCTTCTTTGCCCATGTTAAGTTTTCTTCGCCATGCTGTTTTTTGAGATTACAGAAGCAATGTTGTATTCTAATGCTGGCAGATCTTTACTATATTTTTATGTAACTGCCACGCGAGTGTTTAGATCTGTGCATGTTTGTATGTATATGAGAATGGTGTAATGTATATGAGTATTACTATATATGATTGGCCATGCTTGTCACTTAGAATCTGTTTCTATGTGTGTAGATGTGTGTATGTATTTGTGAAGGCTTACGTTTTAGCGCGTGTCGATCTGCAGGAATATGACTGAATGTGAATGCATATGTAAGCGGATATGTGTGAGGAATGACAGTTTGATTGTGCATGCTAGCAACCGCATCATGTAAAACTAATTGCAACAGAAGCCACAACGCTGCTAGAGCGCATGAATGCTTTGGTGCAACCTTCCCTTAAAGGGGCCATCGCCAGTTGTAGCGCCATGCTTCTTAAGTAGCCACAAGTAAAATGATGTTGATGAAATATTTATGAGTGAATAAGTTTGTTTATGGTCAACTAAATTTGGAAGTGCAGTGTTACATAAACCACCTCTGCAAGAATATATGAAGCCCTTTAAAGCTGGCTTCTGAATGGAATCCAAGTTCTGATGACACCCTCAAGATTCTTAGAAAACGAGCGAATTGATATTACATGTATGTGTGATGAGTAAATAGGCGTACTGGAGGAAACTTGTTGATAGCATGACAAGGCAATCCTTGTCTGGAGAGAGAGGAAGAACAAAAAACACTGCCAGAATGGAACTAAAGACAGGTATGAGAGGGATAAAGAAGGCCCAGGAATATCTTTAACAGATTGTCACGTGACAGGGACACATTGCATTAATTTATTGAAAATTGTTGCTGAAGGCTAATGAAAGAATTAAATAGCTGTATTTATGAGTGTATGTGTACAATTTGAATGTGTGAATGTTGTCGCGAAATTGGAGCGTTCAATTTTTGTTCCATCTCTCTCTCTCTCTCTCTCTCTCTCTCTCTCTCTCTCTCTCCCCTTTCTATTATTCCTCATTTTTGCTGCACAGAACTCCGTACTAGAGTCATTGTTTCCATTTATCACACTTCACTTCGTATTTCCATACAAGCGTATCGCCCATCCCAGATAGATTAATTGAATCACTAAAACGTGTTAATATCACATTTACTTCAGGTAAATGCGAGCATGAAGTGTTTGCTTAAAATTGCATAATCATTTCCGACTCGACTGTTTGGGACAGGTGATTATACATAATCCAATCTTGGAAGACATTTGGAAGAGTGAGCAGAAAATGTGATATAAATCAACTTTGACAACATGTTACGGATATCACAACTCTATATACGGAGGATGACTGTTTGAATTATTTTTCAAACACATGAGTCATGGAGAATACTACATGAGGAACAGTTTTCAAAACATGTACTTTGAATGTATTGGCTGGCATTTCAGGCGCCAATAAACAATCGCGCTGATCTGAAGTTTTGTCGAAAACGCCAGGTGGAAGGGTGGGTCAGGAACCTTCGATATAACGTCATAAAAAAGTTTGACATACGGCACTGCATTTCAGAAAACGTCAACATAGAGTTGGATTCTGAATTTATAGTACCGGACAAAAAGTATTAAGAGCATCTCTGTACATCAGTAGAAAACTTGCCAATATTAATACGGAAAACGCAATTCTACAGAACCAATCACAAGTCGCAGAGGGGTTCTGAAATAGAAATAATACCCCAGACGTGTGTTCGAGGCATCTGTGTTAAGTTGTCAAGACTAGTCTACTGATCAAGAAGTCTACGATTTCTTAATTATTGAGGTGAGTGTAACATTTTTTATGCTGTGAATTTCCCATGTTCATACTTACTAGTGGTGTTAAAGATTCATACTAGGCTGGCAACCTCAGCATGTGAAAAAGATATTTTCATAAACCCCCACAGCAAGCGCTGGTGATTGTTCAGGCTAGTTCTCATGGAAGAACCAAAAGCAGAGGTAACCCCAGACTCCAAATGGAGCAGGGAGTGAGTGGTGATTTCATCAACTTGTGAATAGTTGTATATTATCATTTGGTGAATGTATGTAAATTTAACATGTTCCTTCAGGCATAAGCCACTAACGCTGTCCAGTCACACATTTTTCCTTAAATTAACTGACATGCGGGTGATTTTTCATCACATGCTCTGAGAGATATGATATACGCTGAGGGAGAGTAAAAAAATCTGAGAAAACAAACGGCTGACGGACAGCGGGAAAAGGCGTCTGATTAACATCAGTAAAACAAATAGTTAGCAGCGGAATTTGTTCTCTTATTCCTGGTACAAGGCGACTCGACTATTTTTGGTACTACCCGGAGAGACCATTTGCTGTACTACTAGGCTGTGGATCGAAGCTTGAGACCGACACCTGAAGATTCTCGACTTGACTCAGAGCGGTTACTTCCTGAACTGATCTGAAAACATGCCCCTCACCACAGAAACGAATCTACGGAAAAGCAGCATCGGCACTACAGCATTTTGGCAAGTCCCAATTTAAATAAGCCAAAAACAACCGAACAATATTTTGCTAAATTCATCAAGCCTAAAAACTTTTCGGTGAAGAAACCTAATTATTTTTCACATTCACCAGTCATTTCTATTTACATTTGTTTCAAAGTAATTGATCATTAAATTTGCATATATTGATTTTGACAAATTCATAAAGGGAAATTTCGCTGAATTACATCAGCTGGGGGCTTGAACGAGCTAAATCATACAATATACATCTTCACAAAAGGCAGCGGGTCAGATAAAAAGTTAAGGTGCTCAGACACATTCAGCATTGTTCTTGAATTTTGAAATATCTTGTAAAAACTCCCTCGAGGTAGAAGCATCATTATCCTTCTATCTACAACTCTGTCAAGCGTAATTTTGTGCGAAGGTAGACACCTTTGAAGACCCACATTAGATACTCTAGGTTTTGGCCATTGTTGGACCACTACTGCAGAGAAAAGGGGAGGCAACCCGTGACAAATGTATGTTTATGCATGTCTTGGGTGATCTTCGTGTACATGCGGTTACATAAAGATGAATAAAGTAAATTTCTGGACCATATGCGAGAATTACCGTCCATAAGTTCTTCAGTAAAAGCCGTATTGAACTACAAACATACTAATTGATGATATCACATTGAAGCTGTCTCTATGCGCAGCACTGCAATTGGTTAACCCGTGTTTCCACTGTTGAAAACATTTATGACCGTTCTGAATTGATCATCGCACTGTTCGGAACGTCTTCATTGCCTGTATAACTGTTGGCCGTCAAAGCGGTTCTCATTTTGGTGATAGCCAAAAGTCGCTAGGGGCCTGTTTGGCGGGAATGACGGATAGCGCTATTTTGTTGTCGTTTTTCAAATAAAGACGACACGATTTAGCTGGCGTAAATAATCAATGGCTGTGTCATGATGCGAGACCTCGTGTCAGGTCGATGTTCACTGCTTGAATATCTTGTCCGAAGAAAAGGCTTATGTAGCATTATCTCTTAATTTACAAATAACAAGGTTAGTCTGCTAGACATTTAAAGCGGAGACATGATTCTGGCGGGAAACGTTGCATCGGAATTTTTCTAATTAACCGCATTTCCCATATTTGACCTACTGTAATGTTTTGTTCTTCGGAAAATCGAAAAAGGACAAAAACTTTCTGACAGTGCCGGCGATTTTTGTTCATAAAATCAACATAGGGTTTAAACAAACGGCAGGTTTACTCAACAGCAACAAATTTGGACATAGAGAAACAAAATATGTATTCGTCATTTAAAAAAAACATACAGAGAGAAATCAACAGTTAGAATAATATTTGTTTAAAATTAACATAAACAAAGTAAAAAAAAAATCGGTTTTTTTTTCTGTTCTTTTATAAATGAAGGGATAACATATAGACTCACTGAAATGGCTACGATTTTCATTAATACGAGTAGTTAATAAAGAAAGAAAGAAAGAAAGTAAGAAGGAAAGAAAGAAAGAAGGATAGAAAGTAAGAAAGAAAGAAGGATAGAAAGTAAGAAAGAAAGAAAGAAAGAAAGTAAGTAAGAAAAAAAGAAAGAAAGAAAGAAGGATAGAAAGTAAGAAATAAGGATAGAAAGAAAGAAAGAAAGTAAGTAAGAAGGAAAGAAAGAAAGAAAGAAAGAAGGATAGAAAGTAAGAAAGAAAGAAAGAAAGAAAGAAAGAAAGAAAGAAAGAAAGAAAGAAAGAAAGAAAGAAAGAAAGAAAGAAAGAAAGAAAGAAAGAAAGAAAGAAAGAAAGAAAGAAAGAAAGAAAGAAAGAAAGAACAGAAAGAAAGAAAGAAAGAAAGAAAGAAAGAAAGAAAGAAAGAAAGAAAGAAAGAAAGAAAGAAAGAAAGAAAGAAAGAAAGAAAGAAAGAAAGAGCAGCCAAATGAACTAGATCTTCAAAACAAAATGGCAGCTGACGAGCCGAACGACATAACGACCAATCAGAAACATCCGATGAGATTGTCATACAACGAGAAATCTTCAGTAGGTGTTTTGAAAATATGGCTATCAGAGCTTCAATGTGTATACTGACAGCAAAGAGACTATTCCAATATGACAGTGACAGCAACCACTGGTATGTCAGTAATGAAATGCTGCTTTTAGGCAAGAATTGCCAGAGTTAAGAGTTGCACTTTCTATTTGTGTGAAATATGAGTGTGTGTGTATGCGTGGAATGTGTGATTGAGAATGGACCCCAGCGGTTTGTAGTTGTGTGTATGAATGTCAGGATCTGCTTGCGAGGTTGTGGATATGAATGTGAGCATTTGCTTGCGAGGTTGTAGATTGGACAGACAGTGAGTTAGATAGTTGTAGAATGAATATAAAGGGAGGCAGTTGTAGAGTTGATAAAGAGTGAAAGAAATATTGAGATATTGAATAGAGAGTGAGTGACAATGTATAGCGAATGAGAGAGGATAATGTGAGAGTGAGCAGTCAGAGAAAAGAATGCAAGTGACAGATTGAGTAAACAGTGAAAGGGCGGACACTGAGTGACATTACCGATAAAGTATGAATGATAATGGAAATAGAACATGATTACAGAACAAGATAATCAATAACTGGTAAATGATAGAATGGGTCAGGTATAATTGTGGAAGTAATGGGAGATTATTCCTAAAGCTAACAGAATACGGCAGCTGAAGTAGAGATTAATTTAGAGACTGGATAGCTGGTTAATGGGTGTCCCCGTGTTGCTCCTAGGGGTCTATGAGAAGACAAAGATAGACCGTGACTACTGCTCTATCAGTCATTACTAATATGAGGTTGTGCGTGGGACTGGTAACATTTTTTTTACTTTGTTCGTTCATGTGTTCGTTAGTTCTCACTCACTGGTACTGATAGTTTTTCCCTGCCGTACATACACCACAGTGAACTTAATCATGTCCTGTCTTCTAAATTAGATTTTATCTCCGTCGTGTACACCCCTGTCACTCCCTCAATAGCCCCGTCAAACTCCCGGGGGGAGGGGGTCTCGGGTAGACAAAGAAAGAATATGTTCGACCTTGCAAAACCTCGAACAGACCTCTTCCGAAGTTGTTTTAGTTATGCAGGTGCTTTAACATGGAATTCCCTACCCAAGTCTGTCAAAACTGATAATTACATCTCATTCAAAAGACATCTGCATTCACATGTCATGAAATCTTGTACACACATTTAACGACAATTCTGTTTCAGTTATTTCAACGTTTCCACGAGCATTTAACTTTTTATGACATCTTGTGTACCCTGACAACCCCCAGAGCTATGCCAGTGGGAGTTTTATTCCTGCCAGGTTCAACCAAGCTGGACTGCTCTGCGTGGTTAGGGGTCAGACAAAAGCTGGTACCCTGTTCCTCCAGGTTGGGGGTTTTAGCGCAGGGCCGACACCCCTGTCTATGGGAAAAAATCACGTGTTACGGAAACAGCACCGAATGGAAAAACGTTGATGCGGGTCGGACATCCGGAGTCTCAGGCTCGTATGACTGTCAGTGGTGAAAGCCGAAAGGAAGCCATTGGCATGAAAACGGATGCCCCGACTGCTAAACACGAAACTAGAATTGGTTTTTGGAACGTCAGAACTATGAATGAGGTAGGAAAGCTGAGGCAGATCACAGCAGGGATGAGGAACTACAAATTACATATCTTACGATCTTCCAAGACGGGCAGAAGAGGCAGCAATGAGAAAAGAACAAAGCGCAGTTTATAAAATAACTAAAACTATCAGTGGACAACGAGGCGCAAACAATATAACGTTAGTAAGAGACAAGCAAGGAAATCTCATCACCACATCACAGGGGCAGGAAACAAGATGGGCAGAGCATTTCAGAGAAACTCTGAACAAGAAACCACCAGAGACACAGTTGAATGTTCCTGCGGCTGAAAATGATCTAGATGTTAATAGAGACATTCCACGAAAGGAAGAAATCATCACGGCAATCAAAGGGTCAAAGAATGGAAACGCTCTTGGCCACGATGACTTAAATGCAAGGCAGACACTGAACTAGCAGCAGAACTATTAGAACCACTATTTGCACAAGTCTTGGAAACTGAGACAACACCAACAGAGTGGAGTAAAGGAATAATTGTAAAATTGCCCAAGAAGTGCGACATTGCAGACTGCAACAACTGGAGATGAATTACTCTCCTCTCAGTTCCCAGTAAAATACTAGGCTGGATAATCATCCAGAGAATTTCAAAAGCTGTTGACCATAAACTGAGGAAAGAACAAGCGGGTTTATAAAGAACAGAAGATGTGCAGATCATATATTCACCCTCAGGAACATCATAGAGCAGTGCTCAGAATGGCAGAGACAGCTAAACATTAACTTTGTTGATTTTGAAAAGGCTTTTGACAGCATACACAAGGACAGCCTAAGACGCCACTAGGCGTGATGACCACTGACTGCTTTGACGGTCGGCGGCTAAGGATCAAAGAAGAAAGACAAGGACAGCCTATGGAAAATACTGAGGGCTTATGGAATTCCGAGCTGCATTTTGTCCATTATAAAAAGCCTCTATTCTAACTTTACGTGCAGTGTTGGATTGAGTAATGTAACTTTCAAAGTGAAAACAGGAGTAAGACAGGGATGCCCCTTATCAACATTATTTTTGACAGCCATAGATTGGGTGATGTGCCAGACAACAGAGGGCAGTCCAAGAGGAATTAGATGGACAACGGTTTCTACACTGGGAGACCTGTAATATGCAGATGACATTGCAGTACTCGCACATTCACATCAACACATCCAAGAAAAAACCGATAGACGGAATAAGTATAGCCAGCAGGTTGGTCTGAACATCAATCTGAAGAAGACAGAGGTCATGACACTCAATGTGTGCAATCATGAGCCAATAACAATAAGGAACCAGAAGTTAGAACAGACAGACACATTTACTTACCTAGGATGCATAGTAACACCAGACGGCGGAACAAGCAAGGACATTAACAACAGAATGAATAAGGCGAGAGCGGCCTTTGCTAGTCTCAACAACATTTGGAAGTCTTCCCAGTACAGCACAAACACCAAATTAAGACTGTATGAGAGCTGTGTACTGTCTGTGCTTCTCTATGGTGCGGAATGCTGGAGAGTAACAGAGAAGGAAATGTCGAAACTGTCCTCCTTCCATACAATCTGCCTAAGGAAAATTCTCCAAATCTTTTGGCTGAATACCATCAGTAACCAAGAACTGCTTATTCGGAGTAACCAGGAGGACATGCGCACGATCATAGCTGGCAGACGCTGGAGTTGGGTTCGCCACGTCCTCAGAAGGGACCCTGATACCATTACAAGAACAGCTATGCTATGGACCCCCGAAGGAAAGCGAAAGAGAGGCCGACCAAAAACAACCTGGCGGAGAACTGTGAAGCCGAGATGCAAAGAATGAACCAGAGTTGGGGCACTGTACGAAGGATGGCCGCCGACAAAACAAAATGGAATCAATTTGTTGTTGCCCTACAAGACGCCACCAGGCGTGATGACCACTGACTGCTTTGAAGGTCGGCGGCTATGGATCAAAGAAGAAGATGGAAAAAACTGGAGATGGTGATGTTGATGATTTTGAAAGTTAGTAGATTATGATAGTTAAAGTGAAGATTGATTGAAAGTTAGTAGATTATGATAGTTAAAGTGAAGATTGATTGAAAGTTAGTAGATTATGAAAGTTAAAGTGAAGATTGATTGAAAGTTAGTAGATTATGAAAGTTAAAGTGAAGATTTATTGAAAGTTAGTAGATTATGAAAGTTAAAGTGAAGATTGATTGAAAGTTAGAAGATTATGAAAGTTAAAGTGAAGATTGATTGAAAGTTAGTAGATTATGAAAGTTAAAGTGAAGATTGGTAGAAAGTTAGTAGATTATGAAAGTTAAAGTGAAGATTGATTGAAAGTTTGTAGATTATGATAGTTAAAGTGAAGATTGATTGAAAGTTAGTAGATTATGAAAGTTAAAGTGAAGATTGATTGAAAGTTAGTAGATTATGAAAGTTAAAGTGAAGATTGATTGAAAGTTAGTAGATTATGAAAGTTAAAGTGAAGATTGATTGAAAGTTAGTAGATTAAGATAGTTAAAGTGAAGATTGATTGAAAGACTGCCACTGCGTAGTTCCCGGGGGTCTCAGGGCAGATAAAGAGATATTAGAGTTACTATTCCTTCAGGCATCTTGTAAGAGACGACCAATATAAACTTGTGCATGGAGCTGGCAACTTCGTCATGTAAAACAAATTGCTACATACACCATCGCTAAAACTGCTGGGTTTTTTAATGGAAGCTTCCTCAACAGGATCATTTCCAGTGGTGGATCCATGCTTCATGTAGTAAGATCCTTGATACCCCGATCAAATAGATAAAATATTATAGATTATAAATTCAAATATTATAGAGATAAAATAGGGGAGTTGTGCTCAGCGTCTTCGCCATCGCTCTCAGTCGCGCGGGTTTTGAGAAAGCCGTAACGCAAAGTGAATGTTACCATCTCTCTCAATAGTACAAGCTTTTCATAATCCGTCCTTGAAACTAAATATAACATTTTGATAGCCAAGGCGTTTTTCGTCCAAGAAAGAGTGAGAGAAAAAAAACCGGAGGAATGACAGAAGGAGAGGAAGACAGTAGTTCTAGGCATCGCTTACTAACGAGCGTGTGTGACTTTGTTGCTGGCAGATTTTGGAAAAAGCCATTACAAACCCCTTACCACCCCGTTTACTAGTAGAACAGTTTGAATGTATAAACACTTAGATAGGGAGACGGTAGTGAAAAACACACAGACAAGCTCTCATTTCCTGTAGAGTTATATTGTCGAATGAAATTCAAACGCGTTGCTTCGTTTTGAACAGAACGATAGGGGAGGGGGAACGTTACCAATTTGAAAGTGTAATTTATTTTGAAAAAAAGACAAGTGGGGCATAACATAATTCAATTGGATGTAGCAGAATAGACTAACAGTAGAGAAAGTAAGCAGGATGTAGTAGTTTAAGTTGAGATCGGCTGGGAATCTGGGCCTAGAGAAAGTAAGCAGGATGTAGTAGTTTAAGTTGAGATCGGCAGGGAAACTGAACCTATAGAAAGTTAGCAGGATGTAGTAGTTTAAGTTAGGATCGACTGAGAAAGTGAACCTAGAGAAAGTTAGCAGGATGTAGTAGTTTAGGATGAGATCGACTGGAAAACTCAACCTAGAGAAAGGTAGCAGGATGTAGTAGTTAAAGTTGAGATGGACTGGGAAACTGAACCTAGAGAAAGTTAGCAGGATGTAGTAGTTTAAGTTGAGATCGACTGGGAAACTGCAAATGGAGAAAGTTAGCAGGATGTAGTAGTTTAAGTTGAGATCGACTGGGAAACTGAACCTAGAGAACGTTAGCAGGATGTAGTAGTTTAAGATGAGATCGACTGGGAAACTGAACCTAGGGAAAGTTAGCAGGATGTAGCAGTTTAAGATGAGATCAACTGGGAAACTGAACCTAGAGAAAGTTAGCAGGATGTAGTAGTTTAAGTTGAGATGGACTGGGAAACTGAACTTAGGGAAAGTAAGCAGGATGTAGTAGTTTAAGTTGAGATGGACTGGGAAACAGAACCTCTAGAGAAAGTTAGCAGGATGTAGTAGTTAAAGTTGAGATCGGCTGACAAACTGAACCTAGGGAAAGTTAGAAGGATGTAGCAGTTTAAGATGAGATCAACTGGGAAACTGAACCTAGAGAAAGTTAGCAGGATGGGTTTAAGTTGAGAACTGAAACTGAATCTAGAGAAAGTTAGCAGGATGTAGTAGTTTTAAGTTGAGATGGACTGGGAAACTGAAACTAGAGAAAGTTAGCAGGATGTAAAGTTAAAGGCAGGATGTAGAGAAGTTTAAGATGAGAGTTGAGATCGACTGGGAAACTGAACCTAGAGAAAGTTAGCAGGATGTAGTAATTTAAGTTGAGATGGACTGGGAAACTGAATCTAGAGAAAGTTAGCAGGATGTAGTAGTTTAAGTTGAGATGGACTGGGAAACTGAACCTAGGGAAAGTTAGAAGGATGTAGCAGTTTAAGATGAGATCAACTGGGAAACTGAACCTAGAGAAAGTTAGCAGGATGTAGTAGTTTAAGTTGAGATGGACTGGGAAACTGAACTTAGGGAAAGTAAGCAGGATGTAGTAGTTTAAGTTGAGATGGACTGGGAAACAGAACCTCTAGAGAAAGTTAGCAGGATGTAGTAGTTAAAGTTGAAATCGGCTGACAAACTGAACCTAGAGAACGTTAGCAGGATGTAGAAATTTAAGCTGAAATCGGCTGAGAAACTAAATCTAGAGAAAGTTAGCAGGATGTAGTAGTTTAAGTTGAGATGGACTGGGAAACTGAACCTAGAGAAAGTTAGCAGGATGTAGTAGTTTAAGTTGAGATCGGCTGACAAACTGAACCTAGAGAACGTTAGCAGGATGTAGTAGTTTAAGTTGAGATGGACTGGGAAACTGAACCTAGAGAAAGTTAGCAGGATGTAGTAGTTTAAGTTGAGATCGACTGGGAAACTGAACCTAGAGAAAGTTAGCAGGATGTAGTAGTTTAAGTTGAGATGGACTGGGAAACTGAATCTAGAGAAAGTTAGCAGGATGTAGTAGTTTAAGTTGAGATGGACTGGGAAACTGAACCTAGGGAAAGTTAGAAGGATGTAGCAGTTTAAGTTAGATCACTGGGAAACTGAACCTAGAGAAAGTTAGCAGGATGTTAGTAGTTTAAGTTGAGATGACTGGGAAACTGAACCTAGAGAAAGAAAGCAGGATGTAGTAGTTTAAGTTGAAATCGGCTGAGAAACTAAATCTAGAGAAAGTTAGCAGGATGTAGTAGTTTAAGTTGAGATCGGCTGACAAACTGAACCTAGAGAACGTTAGCAGGATGTAGAAATTTAAGCTGAAATCGGCTGAGAAACTAAATCTAGAGAAAGTTAGCAGGATGTAGTAGTTTAAGTTGAGATCGGCTGACAAACTGAACCTAGAGAACGTTAGCAGGATGTAGTAGTTTAAGTTGAGATGGACTGGGAAATTGAACCTAGAGAAAGTTTGCAGGATGTAGTAGTTTAAGTTGAGATCGACTGGGAAACTGAACCTAGAGAAAGTTAGCAGGATGTAGTAATTTAAGTTGAGATGGACTGGGAAACTGAATCTAGAGAAAGTTAGCAGGATGTAGTAGTTTAAGTTGAGATGGACTGGGAAACTGAACCTAGAGAAAGAAAGCAGGATGTAGTAGTTTAAGTTGAGATCGGCTGAGAAACTGAATCTAGAGAAAGTTTGCAGGATGTAGTAGTAAAAGTTGAGAAGGACTGGGAAACTGAACCTAGAGAAGGTTAGCAGGATGTAGTAGTTTAAGCTGAAATCGGCTGAGAAACTAAATCTAGAGAAAAGTTAGCAGGATGTAGTAGTTTAAGTTTAGATCGGCTGACAAACTGAACCTAGAGAACGTTAGCAGGTGTAGCGAAAGGTTTTCCTATTATGATAATAGTGGTAGAGCAGAAGTAGAATCTGTCTCCAGAAAGTATGAAGTTCCAGTGCCCGAGAAGTACACTGGTATCACAAGTGAGTTACAGCTATGAATACTCTGAGCTGGACAATAGATTTAGGCTTCAGAAGTATAAGTTGCTACTTTCGCTATCGTAACCTTATGTGATAATATAATTAAATTTGAAAAGGTAACTCAAAATTTAACAGTTAAAAATTTAACAAGTCAAATGAGTACAATTATCCAATTTATTATGTACATCTATATATTCTTGTAATGATAAATGGGTGTTGGAAGATGGTAAAATGTATGATTATTTACAGTTATAAATTAAAATAACTAATAGAAAAAGTCTTGGATTTATCTTCCACTGCATTTACAACAAAAGGATTGTCACATTATCTCTTGCCATCTAGTTATCATCATTAGACAGTCGTTTAGAAACTGCTCACAGGATTTGTTGGATGGATACAAAGAAACTCAACTTTAGCCACGTCTGCTCGAGGTTCCTCCGACACACTGGAGTACGGAAGACTTTCCTTCAGCCCGCCCTATAACTACGGGGGACTAAGGTGTTGAAGTTTGGTTGACCTCTAGGCTTCAGTGAGCTGGATCAACTTCTTCAAGTCTTTAGTTTCTCGATCAGGAATGATCATAAACATTGATCATAAAAACCTGGAACAAGAAGTAATAGGTGGCCATGTTGTTCCAACAATCTCACCACCAACTACTGTTCATGATGCGACCATGTCTTCAGTGTTTGTATATAAATGAATGAATCATGGTAGTATGTTACAGAGATAGCATGATAAGATAATGTATACTGTGCAGAATTAACAAAATACATGAATAAATCATATGTTATGATACATGGGTACGATATAACCTTTGCCTTCCACTTATGGATGTCAAGTCACTTAATTACTTGCTGGTATGTCGTAAGCTTCCAGGCAAGAATTAGCCATGATATATTTGGTTAACCAATTAATGGTTATGCTTCCTGACAATACCGGTGAAGGTTATCTCTGGTTAGCGTCATTCTCTTTTTTATTATATCTGATACAATCAATCAGAAATAAAATCTGAAATAAAATGATATTATTCATACATATATCTTTAATAAACTTACATACCCTCTTAGGATCTATAAGCTCACGGTGAGATTATTTTGGTTGAAGTTAATCTGCCCTGCATGCAGCGTGAAAAAATAACTTTTCTTGCAGATACTGTCTTCCAGTTTCTCACTTTGGCTTCTGGATTTGGTGTGTGTGATTTTCAACGCGTCCCTCTGTCCTTATATTTCAGTCTCTCGCGCGTACGAGAAAGCACCTCTAAAAGTCCCAAAAGATTTTCGTTTCATCTCCTGGTTTGAGGCTATTTGAAGCAATCTGTGTTTTTCCTGTACTTGTTTTTTTTCTTCTGTTCACTACACACTTATATTCTTCCGTCCTTTCTATGTATCATTTCCTTTTCCCCATATGAGGCTTTCATTACATATAAGTTTTATACAAATCCGTTGAGGCTTGTTAGTGTAATAAATTTTTAAAGATTATTAGCTAACTTTTAGCCGATGTGATGAAGGTGAAAAATATTAATTATCTTTAAAACTATTTATATTTGAATAATATCCTTTTGGATATAATTCCTAGTCTATCTCCTTTGTTGAATTATTTTTATTAATATTATTCCAACCAGGCGTTCTCCTGTAGTGAATAATTTAATGTCCAGTAAATGCAAACTTTGAAAGTCCGCCATTTTCCTATTAGCTATTTCCCCATTCTTCAGTAATACTGTGTGGCTTTTAACCGTAATTCACATTTCCCGTCTACTACAAACTTCAAAGAAAGACTGCCGCGCTGACCTTGCGCTGGTGTGTGTGTGTGGGAGTCGCGCTACACATTTTTTTTCCACAACAAAGCAAGAGGAACCAAATTTCGCTACAGCAGGATGTAGTAGTTTAAGTTGAGATGGACTGGGAAACTGAACCTAGAGAAAGTTAGCAGGATGTAGTAGTTTAAGTTGAGATGGACTGGGAAACTGAATCTAGAGAAAGTTAGCAGTATGTAGTAGTTTAAGTTGAGATGGACTGGGAAACTGAACCTAGAGAAAGTTAGCAGGATGTAGTAGTTTAAGTTGAGATCGGCTGGGAAACTGAACCTAGAGAAAGTTAGCAGGATGTAGTAGTTTAAGTTGAGATCGGCTGAGAAACTGAATCTAGATTTATTGAGCGAGTCATTCATTTTTCTATTTGCTCCTTAAGGAGCACGGAGCCCCAACTGCAATTGATAACCTTGCAGGAAGCCTGGACTATGCATTATCATGCTTGTACCGCAGTGGTTTCAGTAATATTATGTTTTGCATGATGAGGTTGCGAACCTCATTCATAAACTCATATTAGTAGCCTTATACGACATGCCTGAGGAAGCAGTAGACATATTCTTTCTTTGTCTACCCGAGACCCCTCCCCCCCCCCCCCCCCCCCCCCCCCCCCGGAGCTAGACGGGGCTATTGAGGTAGTGACAGGGGTGTACACGACGGAGATAAAATCTAACTTAGATGACAGGACATGATTAAGTTCACTGTGGTGTGTGTACGGCAGGGAAAAACTATCAGTACCAGTGAGTGAGAACTAACGAACACATGAACGTACAAAGTAAAAAATAAAATTTAAATTATTATCCTGTAATGAAGAAACAGGCACAGAAAGCTGTTTTACACTTCTGCCAAGGGAGAATACTTTCACCGGTAGGCGAATGCAATTCAAACATTCCGGAGCCAGGAAAATGGGTTTTACAAAATATTGACATAAACAAAGTAAAACAGAAAACCAAATTCTGATACTTGTAACGGAAAGAAATACAATTAAAACACAAACACACAAAAACATGTATATATTCATGGTATTACAAGCAAGAGAGGAGGTACACGTTAGATGGCATTATTATCACGAAGTTACAAGATATCTTTTATTTCTCTTCACAACTTCGGATTCATTTATTAATTTTGAAATCACATTTCTAAATGGCTGACATGCTGTGTTGTTAGATTGCTCAGGCTTTCCAATCAATTTCGTCTACTGTCAGATTTTGGGTTGATTATCGACTTCCAGGAACGTTCACAATTAAAGTGATCAGTCTGTGTCATAGCTGCTCGTGAGATTCTTAATATGACACCGTAAAAAGACATGTCTGTGACCTCAGTAATGTATGTTTTTCTACTCATTGTCCACTAATAAAATATCTGTATGATAATATGCAGGGTTTTCGAGAATTATTCTCCGGATTATGAAGTTCAATAACCTTGAGCAAGCACGAGTGTTACGGATAAATGATACCGCTTTTGTAGCCTTAACCTTAAGGAATTTTATTGATTACAATCATTGAAATTGGTTGCGTCTGTGCTGCAGCAAAACTCGTGGCGGGAACTGAAGTATCAAATTGGCTTTGCACGTGTCACAAATGGTGCCCACGAGGAGACATTTTGAAAAACTGTATCCGGAGCTTTTCATTATGAATGTGAATTTCAATGAATGTGACCAATGAAATGCCTTGGATTAAGACAGTAACATACACCTTGTAAGTTCTACGTAACAAATAAGTACTCTGTTCATTAAAATTACAACGATATGTCAGGATAATATTTTGTCGTTGTCTGGAATACTGATTTGACTCGAACTGATCTGTTGTTTAATACTAAGGGGAAACTTCTTCGTGTATTAAACACTTTCAGTAGTGTCAAATGCACCTTAACATCGTACTCTGGAGAATTTCTTTTCTGAGACTGTACTCATTATTTTGTGGGTCCTGTTACTATGTGCTGATAAAAGACATAATTTCTCTCGCCTATCCCTCGTTATAACAGAGTGTATGTATGGCCTAACCCTAACCCCCATTTTATTCTTCCTTCTCTCAGTGCACACTTTACTTAGCTTTACAAGATTTTATACTTTTCATTCATTCATTATCTTTCAAAAAGCAAAGTAGTAAACAGATGCCTAAAAACCTCCTCTGGGGGTACAATCAGCTCAAGGTTTTCCATCTCTTCCTAGTCATTTTCATTTATGTCTCCAGTTCTCTTCTCTATGTATTTTTCTAACCCTGCTTATTTTACTCTAGAGCTTCCAGAACAGAGACCGCCTGGCAATGCTATCAACAGGTTTCCTCAGTGTGTCATGTCCATCGCTAGTGACATCATCTCTTGTTCCATGCCGTAATTGTACAGTTACATTGTTTTATTTGTTTTTTTTAACGTTAGTATTTAAAATAGAAATAACAACAAATGGCAAGTCAGTCCAACTTTATGACACTTGGAAAATGTATACGTCAAGTCAATTCTATTGGATGGATCTGAAACATGGAGAACGTATACGTCAAGTCAATTCTATTGGATGGATCTGAAACATGGAGAACGTATACGTCAAGTCCATTTTTGTGGATGGTTCTGAAGCATTGAGAACAAGAAAAACAACAGCGAAAAAGCTTCAGACATTTATACTCGTAAATGAATGCTTGCCTTACAAACCTCTACACCTCACGGTAGAAGAGGATCGACTAAGTTAGTAAGTAAGTGTTCTGTCCATCTCCAGTGTCTTCTTCTCATTTCTTGTTTCACTGGCTCTTGTCTAGTTCTTGTCATCAGTTCCACGTTAGTGATCCCGCCATACTATTTGAATCCTTCTATTCTACTAAGAGAAAGCGCCATACTATTCTATCGGCTGTCTTCCTCCTGGCTTGGTTCCATTCTAGTCCTCGGTCCTTCAAAGAGATGGACAGGACACACATTTAGAAAACCTGCTGACAGTATTACAAGGCAGTCTTTGCTCTGGAATCCCCAGGGCAAGAGACGTATAGGAAGAGAAAAAAAACACTGGAAGGAGCTGAAGACAAACATGAAGAGGATGAAGAAGACATTTGAGCTGATGACGTGAAATAGCAAGACGTAGCAGACGTTTATTGAAGGTGAATGCTCTCATATGACCAGTTGAAATGTGAGAGAAGAAGAATATGAGAATAAATGGATTAAGTATAAATGATGAGAGAAAGGAAGGGCATAATGTTAGACAGGCCTGCGTGCCCAATTCTCAACATTTGAAAATAAAGTTCGTTCGGTCGTTCTGCTGACATTTGTCTGGTTCTTGTCATCAGTTCCATATCGGTGACCTTGTCGTACCATTTCAATCCTTCTCGTTTATTTTTCTCGTAATATACTTCTGAAGAAATACATGCTGATTTCAATATACATTACTTGATATTTATACTCTGATTATATTTTTACTACCCGTTATCTATTGATTTTAGTTCTAGTTATATAACCAGGGATGGAGCTAAGCGACCTTTGGAAGCCACAATACTGAATACATTTTTTGAAAGAGCTATTTATATATTTTTGCAAGAAATGTTTTTATATACGATTAGATGTCAAATAAATAAATCAAAATTAATGTCAGTGGTATAATTGCCTTATTAGTAATGTTTTTGTAGCACATGTAATGTAAAAATATCAATTAATCTACTTTTGAACTTACAAAGTGTTATTGAGTGTGACGGTATTGCCTCCCCTGCTTTGCATTAGTGGTCAAACAGTGGCCAAAACTCAAGATAATCTAATATGGGCCTTCAAAGATGTCTACCTTCGCACAAGATTACTCTTGGCAGAGATGTAGATAGAAGGGTAATGACACTTCTATCAAAAGGGTGTGTTCACACCATTTTCAGATAAGCGAAAACAATGCTGCTTTGGCTGAGCCCGTTAATTCTAGATTCTGCCGACAACTTTATTGAAGAGTTAAGCAATGATTAATTTTAGCTCGTTCAAGCACCCACCTCTAATTTACTCAGAGGAATTCTTATTATTCTGGTATAGCTCTGTTTAGAGTGTGTGTATTAAATTGACTGAGACAAACATGCAGTACATTTAAAATGATTAAATCGAAGTTAAATTTGTAAAATTACAAAATTTAATAAACACTTAAGTTTTAACAGTTTGAAAATAATTGAATAGTTTAACAGAAAGGATTCATCATTGATTGATGATAGAATTCTTAAGAAGAAAGTTCACTTTGGCAGCTTATATATTGAACTTAGCTGCCAATGACGGTTCTGCTTCTTCTGATGGGTTGGTTCTTTTTACACTACTCACGCTAGTCGCTGGTCAAGTTTGTCAGGTGTAGCTCATTTCCCAGAAATGTCAGGGAGAGTCTATAAAGTTCGTCCTTTGTCTTAAAGCTTAGGCCACTGTTCCCTTTTTTGTTCCAGAGATAATACTTTTTGCTGGTACCACCAATAACTATGATTAAGAATAGAAACGAAACGCTCTCCTGAGTATTGCGTTTTCCGACACATAGTTATGTGTACCCTTTCTTATTCCACCATCCCAGTTACTCAGAATTTACCCTCGATGGGAATTAAATTTAATCCCACGGAATAAACTTTCTTTATATTTAAATTGAATAGCTTTAGCTTTACATTACATTTACAGATAGAATAAGTTTACATTTCCACTGATTGAAAAGTGTTCACAAAATAAATTGAATTTGTTTTCATTTATGTTTACACTGATTTGAAAAGTTTGAAACTTCCATTATATTTAAAGTGAATATGTTTACATTAAAATTTACACTGGTATGAACCTGAAAGTATTATAATTAAAATGTACATCATTTCTTTCACTTTTCCCTCCCTGCTCCATATGGAACCTGGGACTACTTTATGCTTTTAGTTCTTTTTAAGAAACTAGCAATAAAGTAATCACCAGCCCGTGCAGTGGTGGTTCATGAAATCATCATTCTATACGCTAAGTTTGCCAGCCTCAAATAACTTGGACATCCACTAGCTATTTTCACATATTAATATTCACATGGTTATATATATATATATATATATATATATATATATATATATATATATATATATATATATATATATATATATATATATATATATATATATATATATATATATATATATAGACACACATACAGCTTAGACGTTTTGAAGCATACAATCCAGGCAACATCATGCTATGTAATACTATATAAGAACACAGTGATGTATTTATGAATATTATATATATATATATGTTAGTTCACATGTTAGTAGTAAAATATCGAATGTAAAATCACAACTTACGCCAATCCTGGCTCACAGACTTTTTTTCTCAGATGAATAAAGTTAAGGCACTGGATCAGGCCTCTTACACGTGTTTTTGGGGTTATTAATTTAATAAGTTCCCTCTCTGCCTTTGTGTGTTTCCTTCAGTTTCCTCAGACAGCGGCTTTCCTTATTAAAATGATAGACATTTCTAGGGCTGTTTTTGTAAGTTCGTCAAGATTTTCTAATAAAAGGTTGTAGTCTTCTTGGCAAGGGATTTCTCACAGTAAATTCGACTGACTGGAGCATCAGGTTATATTCACTATCCTCCCCCGCTCTGTTTGTTATGAAGCTAGGCAAAAGCTCCAATCATTTCAAACAAAATGTGGGGTGGGGCAATTTCAAAATATTCCGCCAAGGGATAATTTTGAACGTAATGTGAAGGTCTCGTTTTCCATATATGGTAATCGCAACGTTCAACTATTCTCGTCAATGATTACATATAACGTCTTACACCTACCCGGAAATATTACAACATTCCCGCCCAGGTGTGTCTGTCATCCCACCAGGTCGATACTTGACCGGCGCTCCTTGTGTAAACACAAACTCCTGTTTGACCACATGTGCTATGCCTTATTACGACAATAATTAGTCGGTCACACGAGCCATATCGGCGCTATGTAAACTCGCTTGGCCATTTACGTGCGAAAACAGTCGCACCCTTGTGGTACAATAGGATTTCTGTCGGTCAACCTTGCATCACTGCCTACTCTATCCACAGGTATAGACAGGTAAACACACAGACATGACGACTATCGCTGAGAGGCGTGTAAGAATATTAAAAAATGAGAAAATATCGGCTACACATAGCAGAGGAAGAAAGAAGGAAAAAAAATGCGGCAAATGCAAGCACAAATAAAATCAGTACAAAAATGTGACTGAAACTGCCATAGTGAAACAGAGATCGAGCAGGGTCACCCCATTCTGTCACGCTGAGCAAAATTTTTAGCGGCTCCACAGGTCTTCACGAGCCCTATGATTTTTACACCTGTAATGCCCAAACCTATATTTATTTAGTATTCAGTGTCTCTACTTTCTGGCTTCTGTAGGATATTTTCAAAAGCAAAGAATAAAAGGAATTTCCAAGACTAGGCTTACAACAAATTTTAAGTTAGCCTGTTTCAAGCAGACAGAAAACATAAATAAATAAAGTAACTTTCAGCACAAGTAGGTATAGACCAGACAATGTTGAACATCGACACAACAATAGGAAATCGGATCATTAAAAGCCATTTCGTTTGTGCGCTAACATTGTCTTTGCAACATGATACACTCCATCTAGAAGCAAATGTTATACAGGATCATAACGTGCAAAAATGTGCATTCTTTTCTTGAAAACAGAAAAAAGCTTTTTGATTTGATAGACACGGGCAAAACATTCCTAGCATCCCACCTACTTGGCTAAAGCAACTGAGAAAAACATCAGTGCTTGGTTTTGCTATCTGCTGTGGTAGAACACACGGTAATAAATATGGTTTGGATTTAGTGAAACATCAGTTTTTTCAGGCCTCGGTGTGAGGGCGTCCTTCATGAACAATTTGACACACAAACGATAAATTATGCTACATAGCTAATTGTTCAAGAGAAGTGAATGAGACAAGTAGGCTAATAAAAATGTTCTGTTTATCAAGACATAAATATGTGGATAGCAGTGGTTTTCGTTGCTGTTTTGTGTGGTGTCTACGGGCAATGCAACGAGTATTCTTATTATTCATTTGGTTAAACCCATAAAAACAGTGTCGTGGCATAATTTGACATTCACAGCAGAAATAGTGTCTTGAAATAATTTCACATTCATAAAATACATAGTGACCTGTCGTAATCTGACATACATAACGAAAATAATGACTTGAAATAGTCGGACATTCACAACCGAAATAGCCGTCTTGACATAGTTTGATATACATAACTGAATTAGAGTCTTATTATAATTTGATATACATAACCGAATTATAGTCTTGATATAATTTGAAATACATAACTGAATTAGCGTCTTGGCATAATTTCATATACATAACTGAATTATAGTCTTGATATAACTTAAAATGCATAACTGAATTAGAGTCTTAATATAATTCGATATACATAACTGAATTAGAGTTTTGATATAATTTGATATGCATAATTGAATTAGCGTCTTGATATAATTTGACATACATAACTGAATTAGAGTCTTGATAAAATAACTGAATTAGCGTCTTGATATAATTTGATATACATAACTGAATTAGCGTCTTGTCATAATTTGAAATATATAACTGAATTATCTTCTTGACGTAATTTAATATCCATAACCTAAATAGCGTCTTGATATAATGTGATATAAATAACTGAATTAGAGTTGATATAACTTGATATACATAACTGAATTAGAGCCTTGATATAATAACTGAATTAGCGTCTTAGTATAATTTGATATACATAACTGAATTAGAGTCTTGATATAATAACTGAATTAGCGTCTTGATATAATTTAATATACATAACTGAATTAGAGTCTTGAAATAATTTGATATACAATAACTGAATTAGAGTCTTGATATAATTTGAAATACATAACTGAATTAGAGTCTTGACATAATTTGATATTCTTCTCTAGGTGCCTATTCTGGAAAAGACATTGGCGATCGTGACCCTCCAATTTTCTCTGTCTTTTGATAGTCTAATGAGGTTGTTGTTGCCCATGCTGTTGTTTGTTGCCCAGTTGTTTAAGCTTTCCACATACATCTTTCTCTGCTTTCCTCTTCCTCTCCTACCTGATATTTTCCCACATAAGACTGATTCCTCCACTCCTCTTCTTTTGTTAATATGTCCCATAAATTTCATTTGTCCTTTCCTGATGGTTTTGATGAGCGATCTATTAACACCCGCAGCTGTCAATACCTCGGCATTTGTTTTCTTCTCTTTCCACGATATTCTCAGTTTCCTTCTCAAAAACTACATTTCCGCTGCCTCCAGCTTTTTCACCATTTGATTACGCATTGTCCAACATTCGCATCTATATAAAAGAACGGACCACACGTAACCCCTTAGTAAGCGAATTTTTGTGCTTATGGTGATGTTTCTGTATTTCATTACGTTGCTCATCCTAGTAAAGAGTTGGACATGGCGATCCTTTTCTGTATCTCTGTGTCACATCTGCCATCTGATGTCAATGTATAGCCTAAATATTTAAATAGATTGACTTGTTTGATTTTTTCTCTTTTGCTATTCAAAGAGCATACTGGTATTTGTAATTTCTTAGAAACTACCATGCATACAGTTTTGCTGACATTCAAAGATAATCCTTTCAACTCGCTCTCTTCCACTACTTTGTCTAGAATGATTTGTAGATCTTCCTCTGACTCTGCTATTAAAACTGTGTCATCTGTATATCTCAGATTGTTGATATTTCGTCCTGTGACTTTAATTCCCTCGAGGTGTTCAATGTTTCGACGTATCGTCTCGCTGTATATATAAAAAAAGATCAGGTGATCCCTGTCTAACTCCCCTTTTAATTGCTCTGTATTCACTTAATTCTCCTTCAAATCTGACCCCGGATTCCTGCTCCCAATATATGTTCCTTATTATCCTAAGATCTTTCTCATCTATATTTAGTTCATATAAAATATCAAAAAGGTCTTGGTGTTTCACTTTGTCAAAAGCTTTTGAGTAGTCTATAAAGCATACATAAAAGTCTCTTTGTACTTCAATAAATCTCTCCATGAGCATTGATAGTGTCAAAATTGCATTTCTGGTACCTTTATCAGCAACGAAACCAAATTGAGTTTCAGAAATTTCTGCTCGTATTCTATTTCTTGTCCTTTCCATTATGATGCGAAGGAGTATTTTGATGTCATGCCTCATTAGGCTGATTGTTCTATGTGATTCACGTTCAGTTGTTCCTGGTTTTTTAGGTATACAAGTAGTGATGAAAACTGATGTGCAGATGTTTGGGGGTATCTCTCCTGTGTCATATATCTTGTTCAGGAGTTTTGTTATGTCCTCTATGCCAAGTTCTCCTAGTGCTTCATAGATTTCTACTGAAATATTGGCAGGCCCTGGTGCTTTACCAGACAATTTGATATGCATAACTGAATTAGCGTCTTGACATAATTTGATATACATAACTGAATTAAAGTCTTGACATAATTTGATATACATATCTGAATTAGAGTCTTAACATAATTTGATATACATAACTGAATTTGCGCCTTGACATAATTTGATATACATAACCGCAGTAGCGTCTTGATATAATGACATTCGTAACCACAAAACCTGTATACTGTCCATCACTAGCGTCATCTCCCGATCCCCTGTTCACGTGGCACCCGTCAGTTTCTTGACATCAGTTTCATGTTGGTTGTGTCATACCATTTCAATCCTTCTGTTCTGCGGAAGCACCCATTTATGACAGTCTGTAACTCCTTGCTTGCAGTTTTTGTTGTTCTCCGTGTTTCAGAGCCACACAAAAGTACAAACTTGAATGTAATATTTGAACACAGGCAATTACGATTTGTATGTAACAATGGCAGGTACTTGTATTTATACTACATATCAAATTAGCACAACTAATGTTTGAATTTTTCCATTGCAATTTTAGAAAATATATTTCTGGTAGTTTTTTTATTTTTAAATATTTTTTTTTTTCAAATAGCAGAACATTTTAAGATAGTCAACAAGACATGCAGTCATTAATTATTACCCACTAGCTATATGTGAGCTATATGTGAGCTATATGTAAGCTATATGTGACCTTTGACCTTCAACAATGTCACGCCAAGTTTACCTGTCCTGTGCCATCAGTTTTACGTCTTTCCACATCTCATTTATCCGTTTAAGTCAGTCTGCAGTTCCTTCTCCATGCGTTTCTCTCTCTTTCTCTCTCTTTCTCTATCTCTCTCGACCTCTCTCTCTATCTCTCTCGATATATATATATATATATATATATATATATATATATATATATATATATATATCTATATATATATATAGATATATATATATATATATATATATATTCTTCTTCTTCGATCCTTAACCACCGACCGTCAAAGCAGTCAGTGGCCATCACGCCTAGTGGCGTCTTGTAGGGCAACAACAAATTGATTCCACTTTGCACGGTCGGTGGCCATCCTTGGTACAGTGCCCCAACTCTGGTTCATTCTTTGCATCTCAGCCTCCACAGTCCTCCGCCAAGTTGTTTTTGGTCGGCCTCTCTTTCGCTTTCCTTCAGGGGTCCAAAGCATAGCTGTTCTTGTGATGGCATCGGGGTCTCTTCTGAGGACATGACCAACAAAGCTCCAGCGTCTGCCAGCTATGATGGTGTGCATGTCCTCTTGCTTGCTACGAGTAAGCAGATCTTGGTTGGTGATGGTATTCGGCCAAAAGATTCGGTGAATTTTTTCTTAGGCATGTTGTGTGAAAAGAGGACAATTTTGACATTTCCTTCTCTGTGACTCTCCAGCATTCCGCACCATAGAGAAGCACAGAAAGCACGCAACTCTGGTATAATCTTAATTTTGTGCTTGTGCTGTATTGGGAGGACTTCCAGATGTTATTTAGGCTAAAGAAGGCTGTTCTTACCTTATTCATTCTGATGTTGATGTCTTTGCCTGCCCCACCGTCTGGTGTTACTATGCTTCCTAGGTATGTGAAAGTATCTGTCTGTACCAGTTGCTGATTCCTTACTGATATGGGCTCAGGTTTGCTCACATTGAGCGTCATGACCTCAGACTTCTTTAAATTGATGTTCAAGCCCACCTGCTGGCTAAATTTATTAAGTCTATCCGTTTTTTCCTGGATGTGTTGATGTGAATGTGCCAGCAGTGCAATGTCATCTGCATATTCCAGATCTTCCAATGTAGAAAATGTAGTCCATCTTATTCCTCTTGGACTGCCCTCTGTTGTCTGGCGCATCACCCAGTCTATGACTGTTAAAAATAGAGTGGTTGATAAGGGGCATCCCTGTCGTACTCCTGTCTTCACCTCGAAGGTTAGGTTGCTCTGCCCAACACTACACGTAAAGTTGGCATAGAGGCTTTTTATGATTGACACTATGCAGCTTGGAATTCCATAAGCCCTCAGTATTTTCCATAAACTGTCCCTATGTATGCTGTCAAAAGCCTTTTCAAAATCAACAAAATTTATGTAAAGCTGTCTTTGCCATTCTGAGTACTGCTCTATAATGTTCCTGAGAGTGAATATATGGTCTACACATCTTCTGTTCTTTCTAAATCCTGCTTGTTCTTTCCTCAGTTTGTAGTCTACTGCCTTTGAAATTTCTGTATAATTATCCTGCCTAGTATTTTGCTGGGAACTGAGAGAAGAGTGATTCCTCTCCAATTATTGCAGTCTGCAAGATCTCCCTTCTTGGGCAATTTGACAATTATTCCTTTGTTCCACGCTGATGGTGTTGTCCCCGTTTTCCACACTTGTGCAAATAGTGGTTCTAATAGTTCTGCTGCTAGCACAGGGTCTGTCTTAAATAGCTCTGCATTTAAGTTATCATGGCCCGGAGCTTTACCGTTCTTTAACCCTTTGACTGCTGTGATGATTTCTTCTTTTCGTGGAATGTCTGTATTTACATCTAGATCGTTTTCAGCCTCAGGAACATTCAATTGTGTCTCTGGTATTTCCTTGTTCAGAGTTTCTCTGAAGTGCTCTGCCCATCTTGTTTCTTGTCCCTCTGCTGTATATATATACGTCTTACCCTGGAGATTCCAGGAACACGCCAGTCTTGTAACATTATCAGCTTCTTTCCGCAGTGTTGGTCTTTTCCGATGCCATTCTCTTTTTCCTCACGCGTGTTCCACTGGTATTCGTCTCGTTCTTCCCTTAAGTCCCACATTGATTTTCTTGTCATGGCATATTAATTTATCTACTGTGCGTAAAGCATCTATTTATGAAAGTCCACACTTTCACTTTTGTTGTTGTTCTCCGAGTTTCACAGCCACAAAGTACGACTGTCTTGAGTTGAAGTTTCTTAATTATTTTTGTTAAGACGACATGATAGAATATAATATATACCATGAAATATCAGCTTTCTTCAATGGCCATTGCCACGAAATATGTTCGTTCTCTTTTTCTGCTCTTCACTCCTCTCCGGCGTTACAACTTTGCCATTCCTTTTACGTGCTAATTCTTCCAGTATTCATTGTTTTTGCTTTCATCGTTCACGATTTTCTTATCACAGCTTGTCACACTTCTCACCCAGCCCTCTCTCTTAGTTATTTTATTCTTTGATATCGACGATGCTTAGCAATGGAGTGCACTTGCCACATTGATTTCTCGCTTATTACCAGCTCCAGACAGAGTAACTGTCTACACTGAGCGACAATCCTATTGTTAACCCAGACTTTTGTGTCAAAGAAGATACACGAAACCATGTTGTAACATGATAAGTTGCTAGTTTCTAAACATGACTTGCCCACATACACGGCCGATCTTACTGGGATGTAGGAGAATAGCAATCTTGGTAAAGATTAAGACACATACAATGATGTAATACTTCCGGGAGATGGAATTTTTTCTGATAATCAAGTAATATCTTTGAGGAGGTTATAATATCAGATCTGTGAAGTAGTCTACTTCTTCTTCTTCGAGGAAGTTCTTCTCAGACGTCCACTTGAATGTTCTCAAAGAAAGCAGTAGTCAGTTTGAGGCTATATGAATCACCGTAAAGCTTTTCCACGAAAGGAGCTGGCGTCGGTCATGTGCACTTTCTCTGTACCACATATAAGGGGCAACTTTGAAGCAGATGTTCAGCAGTCATTTTATCAGTGCCACAGTTACACTGATCGGTAGTTCCTATCTTTAGCTTGTTGAATAGATGGAATCTCAATCTGTTGTGGCCAGTGCGGAGTCTGAAGATTACCACTTGTTCTCTTCTGTGGAGCTGGTAGTAAGCATCATTCTGTGTGTGCCCTGGATGTTCTACATTCCATTTGTTTCTGTAACTGATTCTGATAAAACTCTTTGCCTCCTCAAATGTTATGCTTGCATCAGGCTGAGGTAGATGTGAACCTTCTTTTGACATTCTGTCAGCATCTTCATTACCGGCGATATTACAATGAGATGGGATCCACTGGATCACAACACTTTTTAATCGTTGACAACGTTTGTGGAGCACTACTCTGAGATCATCCAGGTCTGTATTATTTTGGCTTTTTAACGTTGCAATTACTGACAGTGCATCAGTAAAGAAAGCAACTTGTCTCTCTGCCGTTTCTTCTGTCAATATAACCACTGCTGCAGTTTTCAAGGCCTCTGCCTCTGCTCTGAAGCTGCTGGAGAATCGTCCTGTCGCCACTGACAGCCTTTTTTCTGCACCAGTGCTTAAGGTCAGAAAGACACCCCCACCTCCATTTTCTGTTGCATTTGTTGCTGATCCATCTGTGTATGCGTGTGTCCAGGTGTTGCGTGGATAATGTTTCTGTATGTATTTTGTCGCTATGGATTTTCTATCTGTTGCAGTTTAGCTCTTTTTACTTTCAATTCCAGGAATGTTTTCTATCATTTTAGGGAAACGATTTTGTTTCCAAACTGGAAGCTTGTGTGCAGTGTAGATGGGTTTAACAGTGGATATTTCATCTATGGATACTGCTCTCATTTGTGGTTTGGTTGATTCTACAAAATTACTTCGTTTGAGTCTTTGCCTTCTAAGAGCATTTATTCTATGGCACATTGGGTGGTCTGTTAGTCTTTTGAATTTTTCGGCCTATTGCTGAGCCCTGCAGTCTCTTCTATCTGTCATTGGCTGGAGGCATGTAATCTTTTCGAGTTCTGTTATAGGCGTTGACTTCATGCCTCCCGTTATAATTCTCATTGCTTGATTTTGGAGTCTGCTAATTTTATCGAAGTTTGTCTTAGCTGCTGTTGCCCATGCTGCCATGCCATATTCAAGAACTGGCCTCACTTGCCCTGTGTACAACGTCTTAAGCACTTTCTCATCTGCACCCCAAGTTGTTCCAGCAAGTTTTTTTTGTCATAATTGCCATTCTTTGTCTTGCTCTCATTCGATTTCTGTCAACCTGTTTTTTTCCAAGTCAGACGGCGATCAAAAATAATGCCTAGGTAGTTCGGATTTTCATTTAAATGAAGATTTACTCCGTTTAGTACTAGTTTAAAGCTCTGAGGTCTAGTTGAAGTAGTTTGTAAACATGACACGTGAAACGGAAGAAAGAAGACATTACATTAAGTTAAAGAACTATATACGATGGATGTAGGTGTGGTGGAATACATTGATACAGCGATAAAATCCTCCATTATAAATATAAAAGTTAAAATAAAATGTAGGGATAAAATATAGTTAAGTTACGCTGCGGCTTCTTTGCCCACGCCACAGGCGCGTTGATTATGGTAGACCGTACCATCGTTTCTAGTGTCATTGAAAAAAAAACTAATTATAACATGAGGACCCGAAAGGCCTATTCGTTTAGACGGGGTAAGAAAAGGAGGGAAGAAAAAAATGATGCCGTCTGCTCGCGTTTGAATCTAAGTCTAGCATACGCGCGAACTTGTAGTTGGTAGTTTGAAATACGATGTAAAAGTAAGAACATGTAGCCAATTGTCACGAAAACAGGCTTAGCTCTTATTGCGAATGACGTAAATTCTCACGTACTACGAGAGACTCTCGTAATTAGCTTGAAAGTACATGGAAAAGAAGTGAACGAGTGGTAGTAAAGATTTCAAGACTAACATGGACAAAAAATATGGAATTTCTTATTAATAAGTTTAGAATCACAAAAATTAGCTAGTTTAAGAGCTTATCTTTTCCTGATAAATAATATGCTTTCAAATAAAAGGACGGACAGATAACATGGAAGTTATTGACAAAAGACTGATTTGTTCAGTGGCAAACTAGCAAACAGATGTTAGTTTTACATTCACTAAAGTTACATTTAACGCGTCCTTGAGACGAAGGCAGAAAAAAAGTACATGAAAACAAGGGGGAGACAAGGCGGATAGGGTCTAAAAATATCTTCGCAGTAGAAATCTAAGAAGTGAATGAGAGAAAAATTTGAATATTTTTTTTAGTGTTAGGCCAAAACCAAGTCCATTTTTGGGAAAAGACAAGTTCGGACAGACCGACCGACAGAAATACACTACACATTGGACCAAATTTGGATCTTAGTGTAAAATTTTAAATTTAAAAAGATTGGCTTTCCAATTTGATTGGTCAGCATAGTTAAGATTATTGGAAAATTTGCCGGCTCGTTGCCATTTTTATTGAAGACTGTCCATACAAGCAGATCGTTGAGGCTAAGAAGTTTGTCGTCCATTGAATATATGTGCTAGTAGTAGTGGGACGCCCTAGTCTAGCCAGCAGCTCAGCTGAGTTTGTGCTTTTTCAACGTACCTGTGTGTTTTCATTTTGAATTGTGGTAAGGAAGAAATTATTAACCTTTTATTTAATAATTCTGAGTGAGTGATACTGCCATATAATGAAAAATGATTACGACAAGTGAGTACTTATTCTAGGTCCCCAGCCGACTGTCCAGGGCCTAGAGATTGAAATATAATAGGATTAACTATCAGAAATGTAGAATACATTTGTTTCTTTTCAGGTGGTCAGGTGGAAACATATCACCCACCTTATTATATGGAAAAAAGAGATTAATGAAAATATTTCAGATGCAGTGCAGTCCATAGAGGAGAGGAAAGGGAAACTAGTGCCACTTGATAACAGCATTGATGTAGATGTGCTGGGTCGGTCAGAGAGATCTGACCATATCTTTTTTTTAATGTATTAATGCTTGTAAAAATGGTGGATTAGGTAGTATGTTAAGACATAGCCTAATTTTATGGTTTCAGAGTTTCTTTGTCTGGCACTGTGCTAGTGCCAGATGTTCTGACGAATACACCATTGTGTGAAATGAGATGCCTACCATATTACCTCAGAGCAAGTGAGAAGTGGGCCTAAGGAACTACTTTCTTCAATCGTCACAGGCCAGTTAAGTATTAAAGACCTGGCCTGCTGAGATTCATCAACGAATATATTATAATAGAAACTCCATTGTGTTTTAAGAGACTTTCCCACCATTAATTCTGTTTAAAGAGCAAATGAACACTGTTAACTAAAGACATGGGTATGATGCAAATACCCCGACCCGACATCCAGCACTAGTTCCTAAAGACTTTTTAGTTTTAGTACCAATATTAGCAAATTTAAATTATGTATATGTACAAGTCTTTCATGTGTTTACTTGATTATATGTAATTCTATTGAAATTGATTCATATTGTTTTAAAAGTCCTGACCATAAGAAAAATCTCGGTTCAGGACAAAATAAATTTTAAAAAATTGTGATTTCTAAATTTAAAACACAGTGTTAATTGACTTGATCATAGATATTAATATTAGTGTTTGTGTGTGTGTGTTTGTGTATTTAATTACCAGCACACCACATTTCATTACCCTAGACATTAGACGTAGCTATCAGACATACTAGTCAGAATAAGTCTGATTGAGGTCGTAGGTGGTAGTAGCAAGGTACTCTGTAAACTCACATAAACTGTTATCCTCAGGGACCTTCACAGCTGACGTCATTCAGTACACTAAGTAAACATAGCAACCACACTTAATAACATCAAAACCCACCACAGTAGGACGTATGTGGGTGGTGATCAACAATGCTAGGGGTATGAATTAACACGACGCCACTGGTTACAGTTCCAATACATTTATTAAACATTCACATAAGTCCTGAACATCAATAATATCGTCACGCATGCTGACATCACACTCAGGGCATCATTGCCTATAGGAAATAACTAACTGCAATATTCATGGGCAGGCTTCACTGACGTACACAGACAGTATACTAAATATCCATTTATGCGGTATACCCTCCTCGCACAAGTAACACCATCCAGGTGTGAATCACTTATTCCAAGTAATTGTCGGCATTAATCATCGCCACATAAATTTTCTCAGAATCTCCCCCAGGCGGAAATCCAACAACGCCTGTATTTATTCTAACATCCAAGGCGGGAAATACACATCACCTTATCCACGTAGCTCCAGGGCGAGAAATGCAACGTCCTATACTGTTTTTCACGAACAGAAATATAAAGTTCCCAATGGAACACTTCCAGGCGGAACAATAACATTCGCCTTATCCACAATAGGCGAGACCTACCCTATAAAAGATATATCCATCATATTTGAAATAATCACATCTGTGGTTCTCTACAGTTACATAATACGAGCTTACCGTTCGGATACCAATCACTAACTCGAGCGCACAGCTTGGCTGCCAAAACACACTCTCTATTCACACAAACTTGTGTTCATCAAACCCGCTTTCTGCTATTGCACGTACAAGTCACAACAATGATGACATAAAGTCAGACATGAACTCAGTCCTTGAGTTACACTTTAACGAGTGTTGACAACAACAATTCAGTGACCCTTAACACCAATCACTATCATCATCCACACTCGTGAAACTGCTCTGTGACAGTTATGAAGTTTGAAAATCACATGTACAGGACAATATCATATATTGTCATGTAGTAATGTTCTACATGAGGTAGTGGGTGGTGGGTGTGGGGGGGGGTGGTGGGGGGGGGGGGGGGGGGGGGGGGGGGGTGGGGGGGGGAGGGGGGTGGGGGGGGGGGGGGGGGGAGAACCCTTACCAAAATCAGACATTTATTCGCAATTGGTTTGGCGTTTGAGATGCTAAGATAGACTGCTCCTGATTGGGCTTCTCCTCTAAGTAGCAACCAGGGTGTGTAGGCAAAAATGTCGATTATATTCTACAGCGTTGTAAGATTACTGACTTCCAATTTCGTCAAGAAGAAATAAAAGACAGCCAGGAACATGGAATATTAGGACGCAAAGGCTACAAGACTGGACGTGAATTCTAAGATTAGAAGAGAGTAACCCCAGAGACATCACTTTGAGACTGAAGCTCTAGGATCTCACTTCAAGGGCTCTAAATTAGACCCCTAAGTGACCAGAAAGAGACGGCATCTTAAATCAGTTTCTCGACAATATTCGGACGTTTTCTGTGCAAACAATCAGTTCTCGCCCGAAAAAGCTCGGGGTAAATTGTAATATGTACATTTTATCATTTTATATTTGCATTTCCACACGTATAATTTGCTTGTGGATGTACAGTGGTATATGAGGATGGCACCTTCATCACTGCAAATAACTTGGAGCATGAACACCAGTGCAAAAGCAGGTGACTGCTTCGTGCTGATTTCCTCACATGGAACCAACAGCAGAGTTGACCCCAGGCTCCATAGAGAGCAGGGAGTGGATGATGATATCATGGTGTACATATTTATTATACAAGCACTTTAGCAAATTCCATATTTAAATGTATGTAAAGCAGACGCCAAAATGACCTCACACGGAGGCTATGTACCATAACAGCGCAACCAAAGAACATTGCACAATTTTACATAACTTCCACCACAGTTTAAATAATCCGAGGATGATAAATATCATCGCTTCTGTGTTATAAACAACTTTATTTATTTTATATTGTTAAACTAGAAGAGATTATTAAACCTGTTTATCTGTAACTGTAAAGCTATAGTTGGTTTAATCACTATCGAGTGTAGTGTATGTCTGCACCCGCATGACTCATATTGTTCTAAATATACAACAAGATAGATCCATTAGATTATGATTTTGCTGATTCTTCATCTAGGGGCTCAGAAAATACGAGTCAATATCTTTCCTTCTAGAAGGGGTGGGAATAATAAGTTGATGACAGATTTGATGATCTAAGTTATTATGCTTGCTTTTCTTTGAAAGCCTGTGAGGCTTCCTTAAATAGAAGCATAATTCTACTATTTTTATCTCTGTCAAGAGTAATCTTCATCGAAGGTTGACACCTTTGAAGACCCTCATCATTATACTCTACGTTTGGCCATTGTTGGACCACTACTGCGCAGCAGGGGAAACAATACCGTCACAGCCATCCTATATATAAAATCCCAGCTTTTTTTTGTCAGTGCGTAACACGAAGGGATGCAACTTTGGTTGAAAGTTAGACATTAATTTTATTGTTTCCCTTATATGTACTCTCCCGAAAATAGTAAAACTTACCAAAGAAGAATGCGCAAATGACGGTATGCACACAAATATATTTATAGAATGTTTGATCCCGTATACACACATTGGGATCCTTGCTGCTGCTACGTAGTTCGTGTACTGTGGTGATGCACAGTGGTTTAAAAAAAATACTTTTGAATAAGTAAAATTGCCGTTAGGTATTGGTGCTTTTGAATTTAATTCCCGTCTTATGGCGGGGTTTTACACTAGTAATTAAATAACCATCGTAACAGCCTGTAACACCTTCGTATAAAAAAAAAAATAGATAAGAGACATAAAAGTCGAATTTATATTAAATAGATCGCTGTAATCACAGGACAGAGACATCTGTAATCAATGAGATCTGGAGTAAACAAAAAATGAACTAAAACTTTGTAGCTATTTTATTATTGTAACCCAACAGGACTCTTCATTATTATTTTTGTTTTCTTTGAATATGTTATTTTTTCACAAAAGTCTGCCAACTGCATTTGTTTCATCTGTTCAAAGGAAAGGCCGGGTTAACATTAAAATACGAAACTCTTAGAAATAACGAAGATTGATAGAACAGATGTGTACGGGATTCGTACCAGAGAGAGTTCAGGAGTTCTAGCGAGATGGAGACAATGACGAAAAGTGTATTTTTATTGGTGAGTCATAGAGACAGTAAAGGTGAAATCGTGTGCATTATTACTGTTATCGTTAATATTAATTAGTAATGACTAGTCTATTTAGTGGAGTCGTTGAAGACGGAATGAGGAATCGTCTTTGAGTTTCAGCGAGTCATAGAAACAGAGTTAATTATTGCGCAAATACTTACTAGTAATTGATGATATGAACAGCTGTAAAATATTTGCACTGGGGTATGGAATTCAGAACA
Source organism: Oreohelix idahoensis (assembly GCA_024509875.1). Lineage (NCBI taxonomy): Eukaryota > Metazoa > Mollusca > Gastropoda > Stylommatophora > Oreohelicidae > Oreohelix > Oreohelix idahoensis. The sequence continues at coordinate 481,629 of JAMPIV010007019.1, forward strand.
GTTGTTTATATAAAATAAAATTTTTACTTTCACAACCGCCTGAAGTTGGCAGAATGGATAAAAGAAAGAGTGAGTTTAGAAAGTTGCAGCCAAAGTGGAGTGGGTTCAATATCCGGCATCATTCATCATTTGACTTTGCGTTCCTTACAGAGCATGGAGCCACAACTACAGCCGGTCCCCTCGCAGGAAGCCTGCACCAAGTATTCATATGCTTTTTGAGCGGTGGTTTCCATAGCAATTTGTTTGACATGATGATGTTGCCAGCCTCATATACAATCTCATATTAGTCGCAGTGTAAGACTTGCTTGAGGGTACAGTAGTTCTGTTCTTTATTTGTCTCTTCAGACACTCCCTGGTACCACATGGGGCCTGTATACAGCATAGATGGTGGGAGACAAAAACCTGGGGACTAACACTTGGAAAGGGGGAACACTTCTAATGACAAGATTCCCCCTGTGACGCTCTGTGTAGAGTTTCCTATCATCATAGTCATAGACAATATGATGGAAATAGTGTATCACCAAATCCTACAAACTGGTCTGGAGTGTGCTCCGATAACTGTCAATCACAGAAACAGTGACATGTTTTCTGAATATTTGTAAGTAAAACAAATAATTGAAAATACATTTACTAAGCATTAATGAATTATAGGTTCAGTGACAGAGAGAGAGAGAGATAGAGAGAGAGAGATAGATAGATAGATAGATAGATAGATAGATAGATAGATAGATAGATAGATAGATAGATAGATAGATAGATAGATAGATAGATAGATAGATTGATAGGTAGATAGATAGATAGATACATAGAAAAATAGATAGATAAATAGATAGGTAGTTAGATAAATAGATAAATAGATATATAGATAAAAAGATAGATAGGTAGGTAGGTAAGTAGAAAGGTAGGTTTTACATGATTGAGGTGTCGGTAAGGATTGTTTTACAAGATTGTGGTTTCGGTAAGGTTTGTTTTACAAGATTGAGGCAATATTTGCTATTGGAATTTTGTAGTTATGTTATAAAATATGTGTGAAATGGACTTTAAAAAAAAAAAAAAAAAATTCAAAAAAAAAAAAAAATTTACTCTCGTATCGGTCAGTCTGTTGATATATAGATAGATAGATAGATAGATAGATAGATAGATAGATAGATAGATAGATAGATAGATAGATAGATAGATAGATAGATAGATAGATAGATAGATAGATAGATAGATAGATACATAGAAAAATAGATAGATAAATAGATAAATAGGTACACGCGATTCAGATACGATAAATACATTAAACTAGATCCAAACATAATAGTCTTAGTTCTAGGATCAACTATGAAAGGTAGGTTTACAAGATTGAGGTATCGGTCAGCGCGCGGGGCGGCGGGATCACACGAGAATAATGGACAAACACAACAACCCAACTACAACACCGGAGTGTGACAACAAATAGAAACCGGAACCAAAAAGCAAGAACCACACCACGCGGAAACACAACGAATTCTAAACTCCAAGGTCTGAGGACAAAATGTACAACGGAAGATAGCGGGAGATCGAGAGACAATTTCACGGGGGGCACAAAACATTACCCCAAACTAGTCTGTGGACAAAACCGATCAACGGAACGGGTGCGTAACCGCTGGGCACATGGGGACCGCACGCAGAACGCCAAGCACTTCACATAGGACAACAACAACACAAGTCTGACATGGACAACACCAACATAAAGCTACGCCAGAGTAGAAGCTCGAAGCTTAGTCAGGACAGTGGAATTCATAAATCACAAAAAAAAATTGCAGGGAACATAGCCCAACTAATGACAGCACGTTCTACACAGGGTGGGGGCTCACGGTCCTATTACGTAATGATGTTTTGAAGCAACCAATGACTCACTAAGGTACACCACGTAGTGGATGACCAAGCTTACGACGGGAACAACCGGGAAATGGAAAAAATAACACCTACCGTGTGTACAAAAACGGAAACAACGTGTTCGAAGAATCTAGGCTCCGTGTGCGACATAAACACACACGGGACAAACGAAGAACCTGTGTGAACACCCACGATGGATTCTCACCAAGAAAAGAACCTACGTTGACTACGTAAACAGAACAAAAACGGAAAAGAACTAACCGTGGTGACTACTAAACAGAGAACAATGAACGACAACAACGGACAACTGCAGACCATGATTGTGCATCAAAGCATTGACGGATATTACAAGACAACTAATGACAGCAGACCAGCAGATTTATCAAGCTTCCCCATACTGTGTGACAAATAAATGAACAAGCAAAAAAACAACACAGAGAGAACGTGGACGTGACTTGACTGTGACTCGGTGGGTGACTTGAAAAACTGGATGACAGCGCGCAGGATCCAGGTTTGAACTAGGGGAGTACACAAATTGATAGTTAAAACATAGTCCTCACTAAGAAGTGACATTGGGACACCCAGTATACGACTCTTGTACTGGGTTTAATAGGGAGCCGCGGACAGGCGCGGGGCCTGTAGACACTATGTGCGGACCGCCCCCTTCGCTTAGTAGGGACAACTGAAGAGAGACATCGGGGGGGCTGAAGGGGCGAAGTAGTTGTCTAACTCAAACAGTTGGCAATGTATAAACTCAAGATGTGATCTAGGGGGGGGCTGTAGTCATCATCAAGAGTATATCTATATAACGGCACTAGGGGAGGACTCTTGACGAAGCGGTATCAATGTAGATACAACAGATTAGTAAAGCTTCGTATGGGGCAAATCGGGATTTCTTCACAAGATATTCTGATAAGGTTTATTATAATACTAGACTTTTCTTAGGGAGGTTGGAGGCAAGTAAATAAGTTTAGATTAAATCTTCGCTGGAATCCTGAACATCGACGTGGTCATGCTGGGCTATGGAAATTCATGTTGAGACAGTGAGATCCAAAAGCACAACAAACAACGTTAATTAGTAGGGAGTGGAGATTCCTAATCACAGATCTGCCCTGTCTAGCTGCCGACAAAAACTTATTGTGTTAAGAATTTAAATTAGCAAAGGTTTATTCTAGCTCGTTAAGAAAGCACGGCCCCCACCGGCCTGATTTAAATCGCGATGTGAAATAGCATATTAGGTAGAGCTATAGTACTGCTGTTTGAGTGTTAGTAGTAACTTTGCAACTGTGACAACCATGTTAGTAGAACCGATCTGTAAAATGGAGGGAATCTGAAGTTAAATTGTTATAATTGGAAATACAAAAACAAAAAAAAATGTGAGTTAATGTCACTTAAATATTAACGAGGTATCATATCTTTAAGAGTCGAGACGTCGCATGGGAAATAATAATTAAATTTACAGTGAAAATCAAAAAAATCACTAAGTAAATCTCGGAGTCGACTGACGTAGTCTTATGATATCATGAGGGTTATTGGCGGTGAGTGATCATTACAAGATCTATAATTTAGTTTGCCAAGTGTGCTATGTTGGCAGACAGTATAAGCGTCGGTATCTAAGCTAATTATGCTTCATAGAGGATTTACGTGCTAACATGGATCTCTCACTGCTTTCATAATGAGATAGACAGTAGTTTCAACTTCGAGTACAAATCTAGTGTTTAAGGAATGGGCACTCATCTACATGGTCAGTAGAGATGGGGTTCTGTATCTATAAGTCGGGTGGGATGTGTAGACAGCCATATGCTCTTTGGGGGGGTTGGGTATAGGGGGCGTGCGGGCGTCAGTTACTGGGGGATATCTACTGGGGGGGATTGGGGGGGGTGGTGTAGACTACTTTGTAGAGGGGTATTCATCTAGATCGAGGATACTTGGGCAGGGTTTGGGATAGACATAGGAGGGGGGGCGTTTGAAATATGTCATGATGTGGGGGAGGGGTGAGTGTGTGGGTATATCGGTGCACTATCCTGTGGGTGGGTGGGTGGGGGTGTGTGATGGGTGGGGTTTGGGGGGGGGAATATGGGGGGAGGGAATAGGTAGGGTTTGAGTAATGAGGGAGGGTTGGGTTATTAGAGGGGGGTTAAGGATAATTGTTTGGGATGGCTATTAGGGGGGAGAAAGAGAGTGGTGTGGAGGGGATGAGTGGGGGGCGAGTGATGGTGGTGTGGTTTAAATATGAGGGGAGAATGGGGAAAGATATGTTGGTATGGGGGATAGGTTTGTGATTGGGGGGTAAGCGTGGGGAGGAGGGGAGTGTTTTAGGGAGAGAGGGTGAAGGGGTGTTGGGGAATGTAGGGGGAGAGTTAGTCTTAGGGAGAAGTTGGATTAATTTTGATTATGGTAGGGGGGATAAGTATTTTTTGATATAAGATGGAATGTAGTTATGATGAGGAGTAGTGAGAAGGGGGATTATTTAAGGGGATGTAATGGGATGGGTATTGTTGTGTTTGGAAGTGATTTTAAGGAGTGGATTAGAGAGGAGAGAGGAGAGAGGTTTTTTAGTTTGGATACAAAGGTGGTATGGTTGAGTTATTGATATCGGGATAGATGGGGTGTTGAAGGTGTTAAAGTGGATTGTGTAGGGGGGGGGGAATTGATTGGTTGGTAATTTTAGGTAAATTTTTGGAGGATGGTTGGTTTTTTGATATTAGGTTGTTAATATCTTGGGTTATGAGAGAATTGGTTTTGATTGGATGAGTTAAAGATTTTAGAGAGGGTTTGGTTTTGAGGATTTTTGAATAGAGTTATATAAAGGATGGGGGGGAAGGGTAGATGGAAATATTGATTTGTGGTTTTAAAGGATTTGGGTTGTAAATGGGAAGGGAAGGAATAGATTGTGTATGATTTTTAGGGTATAAGAGATTTGGGTGTTATATAGGGGAATTTGGTTGGGGATCAAATTAGTGTTGGATTTGGTAGTGGGAAATTAATTATTTATATTGTGATGGTGGGAGGGGGATTGTGGTGGATAGGAAATTTGATGGAATGAGATTGGTTAGTTAAAGGAATATGTGGGAGGATAAAATTATTGAAATTGAGGGTAGGTTTAGGGAGGAATGTAGGGAGGTGGTTAAGGGGAATGGGTAGTTGGTTGGGTAGTTTTTGTGAGAATTTTTTAAAGATTTGGGGAAAAATGGATAGGGGAAATTTAAGATGGTAGTGGAGAAGAAGGTTTTAATAAGTTGTGATTTAGGGTAGGGTTTGTTGGAATGATAGGATAGGGTTGTTGGAGGGGATGTTTGGATGTTGGGGGGGGGGGTTGTTTAGTTGTGGGAGAGTAGGATTTGGTTGAAGTATTGAGGGTTGATAGTTTAGGGAGGATGAAAATATTGATGGGGGTGTGAATGTGGGTTGGGTATTACGTGGTACGATTGTAATATTTGGGGTGGGGTGTGGTATGTTGATTAAATTGAATCGTGGGTTGTGAATGTTGATTATTATTTTGATGGTTTTTTATTGGGTTGTTGTTGGGCAATAGTTAAATATATGTTTGTGTGGTGTTTGTTGTAAGGAGTGGATTGTGAGTTTTTGTGGCCTATATTAGTTTATGGGGGGTTGTGTTGGGGCTTGATGGGGGGATTTATTGTGGCTATTTGGTTTTTGTATGATGGGTAAGAGTTATTTAGGAAGAGTTGTTTTTTTTTGGTAATTAAGGTTTTGTTGAATGGTTTGGAGGTATTTGGGGGTGTTTTGTAAGGGTCTCTTAGGTAGGGTGTTTTGTTAAGGTTGAGATTGGTGTTGAAAGGTTAGTTAGGGATATGACTTATTGTAGGAGTAAGGAGTCTATTGGGAAGATAATCAATACTGTATGTTGGGGATTGTAATTGGAATCATGAGCGTATAGTATTTTTCCCCCAAGGGTGTTGGAATAGGGGATGTTGTAGGTGATAGGGATTGGGTTGGGGGAAGTATTTTGTTATTGGTGATATTGTTAGCCATTATATAAGTAATTGTTAATACTTTAAAAATAGGGAAGAATTAGATTATGTATGGTGGTGATTTTGTTTTTTGAAATTGAATATTTAAATATTATATGGTTTTGGGTTGTTTTTTAAAAAGAATGATGAGATTAGGAGTTTTGAAAATGAATGATTAAATGCAAAGCTTATATTTGTTTTGGTTTTGTTTGTTGTTGTTTTGTTTAAGTTTGTTTGTTATGTTGCCGTGTTTATGGTTATAAATAATATTAAGGTGGAAGTTATTATGTGGTGATTGGGTATGTTTTAGGGGATATAACTAATGGGGTGATTATATGGTGTTTGTATATTTAGAAGTTATTTTAATTTAGGAAATTTATTAATAGGGTTTTTAGGGGTCTTTTTTTTTTTTAGGAAGGGGTGGAATAATAGGATGTTGCTTTTAGTTTGTGTTTATTTTAATATTTTAATTTAGAGGAGTTTGGTGAATTGATTTTTATGATAGTAATGGGTTTATTGTATAGTTTGGTGGATGAGAATATTGGGGGATTTGGATTAATAATATTGATTAGAGGGAGGATTATAGATGTGGGTGGGTGTTGAAGAAAATGGGGGAGGGGGTTTATAACATGTCAACTCGTTAATTGGAGGGCATTATGATTGGTGTGTTGAAAAATGGGGGGTAATGGGGAATGGTTTGGTAGGGAGTTAAATATAAATTTGTGGAGTTAAGGAATATTTAGGTGGTATGTTGAAGGTTATAGTTTGTAAATAGTTTTGTATTATTGGTTCTTTAGGGTTGGGTTTAAAAAATGTAAGTATGTATTGTAGTGGGTTTTTGGGGGTTGTGGAGTTGTTTTAAATGGTCCGTTTTCGTGGGGGGTTTAATACTCCCCCTTGTTTCTATTTGCGGTTATGATAATTATTGTAGGGTGTTAGAGTGTTGGGTTTTTAGGGATTAATGTAGAAAATAAGATTTATGAAAGAATTAATACCATTTGTATATGTTGATATTAATTTATGTTAGGGGGTAAGTGCGTTTTGGATGAGAATTTGTATACTGATTACTTTGGGGAATATGGTTTAAAGATATTTTAATATTGTAAAAAGTAAGATGTTAATAAGATTTTTAATTGTTTGATGAGTAGTTGTAAATGGAGTTACGTTTATTATTTAAAATGGTTAGATATAGGGCAATAGTTAAATGAATTTAAAAGAGTGAGGTTATATAAAGTTTTGTTTGATAGGGATAGAAAAAATGGTTATTGTAAGGAAATTTAAAAGTTGATTTTTATTGGTTTGTTTCTTTTTTGCGAGTTTATTAGTTTTGGATTATAAGTGGGTGGAGTGGGAGGTGCAATTTTTTTAGGAAAATTAGGAGATATCTTTAGAGGGTTGTGAGGTTGATGTTTGCGGGTAGGTTTTTTTGGAATTTGATATAAAAGGATGGTTGGTGGGGGTTAGGGGGGGTTAGTGGTTTATGAGGTTTTTTTGATTATTGTTTGGTGTATGTAATTTTGATGGAAGTAAAGTTTTTATAAAAGGAATGTGTAAAGGATATGATGGTATGTTAGTGGGCGGTTTTGTGTTAGACTATGCGTTATGGGCTTTGGGTAATTTGTTCAAGGGGAGTGATTTTTTTGGATTGTGGTTTTATTTGGATTGATCGTATTTAAGTTGAGGTTAGTACAATTTTTTGAGCGTTCGAGTATGCAGTTGGTATTTAATAGATTTTTATTGCGGTTTTTTGTTGATGTGTTTGATTTAGAATTTGTTGACTGCGAATTGGTGGGTTACCAATTTATTTTTGGGGTTTATTATGTGGGGCTTTGATTTTTAAAATAGGTTTTGGGAAAAGTGAATGGACGTTAGTAAGGGAGTTTAAAATTATAGAGGGTGGGGTTTGGTGATGATTGTTTTTTATTATATTTTTTGTCGATAAGTTTTGGGAGAATGTGTAATGGATATAGAGAGGGGTTATAAGTGAGTGGGTTTGATTGCGATGTGTATGATTTGAATAGGGGTGGTTTTTAATGGTATAATATGAATTTGTTTTTAGGGATGTTATTTTTGTTATTATTTTTTAAAGATGTTGATTTTGACCAAGGAAATAAGGTTTTTTTTTTGGGGTTGTGGAATAGTTTTTAGTAAAAAAAGTTGTAGGGGGGATGTTGTTTTTTATTGGGAGAGTTGTGTTATTTTTTATGTTTTTTTTTATTTGGGGGTTTCGTTATGGAAGATTTGTATTTGAGTAAATGTTAATTATGTTAGTTGGATAATTGATTTTTTTTTTGTTTTAAAAAATGTTTTGATATTATTGTTTAGTAAAGAGTTTATGGAAAAGTTTTAAGTTTAATAATTTTGCGGGTGGGGGGGTGCTTAGTTGAGGTTATGGGGAGCAAAGGTTATGTGGGGGGGTGATTTTTATTTTTTTGTTTAGGTAATATGTTTTGGAAAGTTAGATTGATTTTTAGCTGTGGATTAGGGTATTTGTTTTTTTGTTAAATAGTATTGTTAACTTTGCAGGAGGGGTAGTTTATGTGGGGGTATGGTCCTGGAATGTTATATGTATTTTAAGAATAGAGAAGGGATAATTTTAATTGGGTGAAAAGTTAATGAAGGTTGTGAGGTTGTTATGAAGTTTTTTTGTGATACGAGAGTGGTATAGTTAAAATTGAAAGATTGTGTATATAGGACCCCTTTTTTTGCGATGTATTGTAAGTGATATGTTAGTTTTAGTGAGTGTAGTGGGGGGTGTGGCTGGGGGTTGAAATGTGGTAATGTAAATAGAGGTGGATTGGGGGTGTGGGTTTGGATTAAGGTTAAAATTAATAGGGTGGAGGTTATTAGTGGTGATATATGGGTAGCTTATTTGTTTTAGAGGGGATTTTGGGAGAAATAAAATAGGATTTGGTATGGGGAGGGGATAAGAGAATAGGGGAGGTTTGTATTTGAAGGGTATTTGAGATAGGGGGGGTTTAATATGGGTGGGGGTAAAGTGGGGTTGGTTAATAAAATGGGAGGAGGGAATAGCATTATTAGTTGGAGGTGAATTTGGGGATGTAAGGATTGGGAATAGTGGTTTCAGTGGGTTGGAAAAAAAAAGGGGTTGGGTGTTATGGTAAGGGGGATTTAAAAATGGTGGGGGAGATACGGGATATGGGGTTTTTTATTTAAGGTCTTTATTGGATAGAGGTGGTGTTGATTTGAAGAGTTTTAAGAGATGGGACGAATCTCTGTGGTTAATGTTAGGGAGATTATTAGGTTATAGATGTAATATGTTTGGGAAGGGGGAAGTGCTAAATGTTTTGTTGGTGGCTGAAAAATAGGGAGAAGTGGATGTTAGGGATTAGGTATTGCAATTCGAAATGGTTATATTGGGGAACCGTTATTGATAGTAGGTGAAGGGTAAGATATATGGGTATTTTATTTGGGATGATTGATTGTATATTTTGAAATTGGGCGGGGAATTTTGGTATGTTCCATGGTTTGTAGGGAGAGGTGTAGTGGGAATATACCTGTTGTGGGGGGAGTAGGATGAATTGAATTTGAGTAAAAGGAAGTTGATCGTATTATGGAGGTATTATTGTAATTTGTGAAGGTTTTTGGTAAAATGGTAAAGAAATTTAGTTTAGTTGGGGATGTGAGATTATCGGTAAAAAATGGGATTTAGTAAGAGTATGGGGATGTTATTTTGGGTTGGGTAGGAAAATTTTTGTATTAGTTTTGAATATTAAGAGTTAAAAGATTTTATGACAATATAGAGAAAGGTGAACTAAAGACATGGTTTCGATTATGAGAAAGTGTGAAGATGGGAGGGTATGAAAGTGAATTATATTTAGGATATTAATGGGGATGTTCGGTGGGTAATAAAGGTTATAATTATGATATTGTAGTTGGGGAGTAGGGTGGTAGTTAAGGGTGAGGGGTTGGGGGTAGTCTGTGAGGATGGTGGGTTTATTAGGGTTGGGGGTGTGGGAATATTAGATGGGGGATTTGAGGGGACCCGGTGGTGGGATATTTTTTAAGGGTGTTGGTATAGAAATGTTAAGTTTGATGATGGATTGTTATAAGGTGTAAGACGGGGTATAAGGTTTATTATGGAAGGGAATTAGGGGTATTGGGTGGGAGTTTATTATTTTATTGGAGGGGAGGGTGAATCTAAGGTAATACGAGGGGGAAGGTATGGGGATGGGAATAAATGGGGGTTGTTATATTTTAGTTGGGGAGATAAGGATGTTTTTAGTTTGAGTGGGGGGAATTAGTATTTGTTATGAGGTTTAGTTAGGGTTATGTTAAGAAGATGTATAGAAAGAGTTGAGATGATTGGAGTTGGGGGGAAGGGACTAAGGTGAGGTTGATTTGGGGGGGGGGGATAAAGGGGCCCCCCTTATATGGGTTTGGGGGTTGAGGGTGAATTGTTGCGTGGTTAGAAAGGTTAGAGGGGTAGTTGATTAGGATTTGGAGTGTTGGGGTAAAGTTTATGTGGATGTTTAAGATAGTAAAGGGGGAATGTATTTATTTGAGGGGTTTATGGGGAGGAAGGTTTATTTTGGGGGTTTTGAAAGGGGATGGGAAGGATATTAGAATAGTGTGGGGCAGGGGAGTAAGGGATAGTTGGGAGATGGAAAATTAAGTGCGAGGATGGGTATAGATTTATATGGTTGGAGGAGTGGGGGAGGGGGGAAGAGGAAGGGGGGGGAATATTGTACTGTTTATTGATGTGAGTTGTATTAATGAGGAAGGGGAGATATAATGAAAGTTTAGGGGAGGTTGTTTGTGTTGGTGAGGGATGTTTTGGGGGTGTAAGGGGTGGGAAGGTTATGAAATTGATTAAGGGGGTGGAAAGGTGGGTTTAAAGGTGGGGGAGTTTATTGGGTGAAGGTGGTTGGGAACATTGATTTGTATGGTTAGGTGTGGATGTTGGTGGCATTAATGTGATAAAAGGGAGGGGTGATTGGTTTTGGTTGATGGGGTATGGAGTGGGAAGTGGAAAGCTTTTTTAATTTATGTTGGTGGGTAATTTAAAAAAGGGTTTTTAAATGGGGGGAGATTTATTGGGAGGGGTGAATTGAAGATGTTAAGGGGGGGAGGGGGGATGGTGAGAAATGAGATTGGTTAGTGAAGGTGTGGGAGGGGTGGATTGGTGGGTAGGAGGGTGGATGTTATGGGAAGGGATTTGGTTGGGGGGGGGTTTAGGTGAAAAATATTTTTGGAGTTTGAGGTGAGGGGGTTTTTATTTATTTGGGGATTTTGGGAAGTATTAGGGGGGGTTAAGTGTTTTTATTGGAGGTTTAGGGGAGTTGGAAGGAATATTTGGTTGATAGGAGATGGTTTGAGTGGGGATAGGGGGTTAGGGGTGGAGGAAGTTGGATAAGGATAATGGGGGGTATTGGTTGAATGGGTAGTTTTATTATTGATTTAGTTTTAGGAAAATGATGGGTTATGGGAGGGGGAAAGTTTGGTAATTTGGGTGTTTGTAAGTAGGATAGTATATATGTGTGTGAGAGTGGGGGTGGTGAATAGAGATGGGGTTTGAGGTGTGGAGTTTTTTGTAGGTGGAAAATTTAGGGGGTTGAGGGGGGAGGGGGGGGTTGGGAGTAAAGTTTATGGGGGTGGGGGTGGGGAGTGGGTGAGGGTAGATGAAATTGAGGAGAGATATGAGGGGGGGGGGGAGGATGTAGGGGATGGATTGTATGTTGGGGGTAGTTGATATGAAGGGTTTTGAAGGGGTTGTGGGTAGGATTTGTACTGGGGGAGTATATAATTAGGGGGGGGTGTGAAATAAAATTGGGAGTAGGATAATTGGGGATTTTGGTTTTTGTAGAATTTTTGGGGAGAGGGTTTGAGGGGGAAGGGGTTTTTGCGGGAGATTGGTGGTTTGGGATAGTGAAGTTGGTAAGTTTAGATGGTGAGAAGGGGTATCTAGGTAGATAGGTCAGAATTTGGGAGGGTGGATGTTGAAGGTTGTAATTAGAATGAGGAGATAATTTTTGGTGTTGTGGGGGGGGGGGGGGTTATGATGAGATTAGTTAGATTGTGATATGATTTTTGGGGAGGGTATGTAGGTTGTAATATGGTGCTGATTAGGGGTTTTTTGAAAAATTGGGTGGGGATGGGTATTGGAGTTGGTATGAATTGTTGTATATTGTTGTATTTGGTGGGATTTGGTAGGTAGGATGGGAGGGGGGTTGTTTCTTTTGTTTGTATTAAGGTTTTTGATTTGGATTGTAGTTGGATTTGGGCAGGGGTTTGTTATGATGTGGGGGATTTATGAGGAAAGGGGAGCGTATGTAGGTTAAGGATTTGAGATAGGGGTGAGGGGATGGGTGGGTTGAGTTATTGGTAGTTGGGGACGCGGTAAATGGTAAATTGGGTAAGGGGGGGTTGTGGGTGGGTTTGAGGTTATTGATGGGTTAATAATGGCTTGGGGGGTGGTTTATGTTTATGTGGTTAGGAAGAAATTGGGTGAGGTTGTTGGGTTAAATGGGGTAATATGAGGGTGGGAGATGGGGGATGTAGTTGGATTATGGATGTATGGAGGTGGTGGTAAAAAAATTGTGGATTGGATGGGTGAATAAATTTTTTATATGGGGAGTAGTGTATGGGGGGGTGGGTAGGGGAGTTGGGAGAATGATGTTGAAGATTGGGGAGGTGTTTGTTTATTTTGGATTGGGGATGTAGTGGGTTCAAGTGGGGGGTTATTTATGGTATTTTGGGTTTGATGGTTTGATGTGGGTAATGGGGGTTTGGTATGGTGTGGGTTTTTTAGGTGGGTGGTTGGATGGGGTAGGGTTAATGAATGTTTTGGTTTGGTGGGTGGGTTGGTTTGGGAGGGGGGGTTGGATTAGTGGGAAGTTTGGTGTGGTTTATTGGGGGGGGTTGATGTAGGGGGGGGTTGGGGGTTGGGTGAAAGGGGGGGTTGGTTGTAAGAGTTTTGATTGGGGTGTATTTGGGTTGATGGGTGTTAAGGGGTGGGGGGGAATTCATAATGTGGTTTGGTTTTGGGTGTGGTGAATTTAGGGTAGGGTTATTGATTGGTGGGTATATAATGGAGGAGGGGTTTGATGAATGGGTGTGATTTGGAATAGGGTGTTTATTGGTGGGGGTTAGGTGGTTTAAAATGGGTTTGTTGGGAAAGGGGGATTTATTTAGGTTTTGAGGTTGAGGATGTGTGATTAATTTAGTGGGTGTAAGGGTAAATTTGGGGGGTGGGGTTAAAGGTGAAATTGTTGGTTTTTTGGGATTATATGGGGGATGTTGGTGGGGGTGGGGTGGGTTGTTGTTGGGGGAGAATGGTATTTTTTGGTTTGTGGGGTAGTTATGGTGCCGCAGGTTGGGGGTGTTGGGGTTTGGTGGTGGTTTGAAGGTTTGGGGAGGTGGGATTGGGGAGGGTTTTTTTTTGGTGTTGATTGGAGTATGGGGAAGGTGGTTTTTTGGGGGTTGGGTTGTTGGTTGGTGGGGGTAATTTTGTGGGGGTATGATTTGGGTGTTAGGTGGGGTTGTGGGGGTTTTAAAGGGTTTTTATTTGGAGTATGATGTGGGGGGGGGGGATTGTTGGTGGATTTGTGGTGTTTGGAGGTGGGGATGTTTGAGAATGGGGTTGGTTTATGGTTGGGGGGATATGGTTGGTTGGAGTTTTTTGGGGTTGGGGGGATTGTTGTTTGTAGTTTTAGGGTGGTTTTGGGGGGAATTATTTGGAGGTTTTGAAGGTTGGTTATTGGTGTGGGTGGTTTTTGGGGGTGGGAGGGGGGGTATGGGGTTGAGGGGGTTGGTTTTGGGGGGGATTTTTTTGGTAGTGGATGATAAGTTGGGTTGGATTGTGATGAATGTGTAGGTGGGGGGGTTTTGGGTGTGGGTTTAGGGGGTGTTGGGGGGAAATTTTTTGGGGGGTTTTGTTGGTGGGGTGGGGGGTTGGGTTTGGGGTTAGGTTTTTGGATTGGGGAAGGTTTGGTTAATGGGGGTTGAGTAGGGGGGGGGTTTGTGGGGGTGGGGGTTTTGTTGGGTTGGGGGGGGTGTTTTGGGGGGGGGGTGGGGGTTGGGGGTGGGTTTGGGGTGGGGTAAGTAGTGGGGTTTTGTTGTGGGTTACATTTATGGGGGGGGTTGTTGGTGTTGTTTGGTTTTGTGTTGTGGGTTTTTATTTAGTTGAGTTAAGTGGGTGTGTTGTGTGGGGTTTGTGGTTTTTTGTTTAGATTTGGGGATTGTTATTGGTGGTGGTGTGAGGGGGGGGTGTGTGGGTTGTAGTGTGGAGTTGGGCAATTGACTGGGTGGGGTTTTGCCAATGGATAGGCAGTGGGGGGATTTTGTAAGATTTTTTTTGACTTTTGACCTGGGGCAACCACCATGAGAGTATCGCCTGGTATCAAAATGCCACGTATTGGGCCATTGTTTGTGTGTGTGTTTGGTGGATGGAACGTAATGTCAAAAATAGGTCAGGCGCCCCACCCCTAACGTAGGCAAATTAAAGCCACCAAACAGAACCCTGGAGGAAAAAAATTAGGCGCGATTCTCAAGGCATATTCTGGTAAGCGGCATTCTCTCACTAGCGGGCAGACCGACCAGCCTGGACAAAAATGGTCCTGTCTAGGCAATTGCAGAGGGGAACGGTCCAATTTTAACACAGCAATGGTGCTTGCCTGAGCGATCCTACCGGGTTGTCATACCAGAAGACCTAAGCATATGCAGTGTTCTCAAGGGCAGACATACTCCATCCCAGTTGGTGATGAGCCCTGTGTCAAGACGGAGAAGAAGCAACTTGCCATCCTCTGAAACCCTAAAAAGAACTTGCTGGACCTGGAGTGCTGGGACAGAGTGAACCCCTGGCAACAAGACTACATAAATTCAGCATCTGAGATGAGTATCTGAACATGCCAGCAGAACCACTACAGAATATTCCTATTGTCCTATGATGACAAATTAATTCTGACATGGTTCAGAACCATTCATAGATTTGGGAACATATAGTTGTACATTTGAATATATGTGAGATTCTATCTTCATTTTTTGTAAACTTTACATAACAGAGTCTGTTGTTATTCTCTTTGTAATATTTAATTGGGTTGTATAGTTTTAAAAACATAAATCTACACCCTGGGGGCAGAGCCATAATTAATAAACACTATTGGGTCGGGATATTTTTAATGTGGCTGGGCACCAAATCTCTTATCCATCTATATGTACTATACATAGTCCTTTGTAGGATATCGGATAAAGAATTTATCGCCTAGAGAATATCCTGTTTAGTTTCACCAGAATTCTCTTAGAAAGTTTTTTGAGTGGACTAATTCCCGAGGAGAGACTGTGCATTCATCCTGCAGCCTGGAAGAGTTTCCTCTAGAGATTATCTTTTATCCATTCCATCCAAGCTGTCCTTCCTCCTCAAAACTCCTCGCGACAAGTTGGACGCTCGTGTCCGGGATTAACTCTTATTTCATATTTAGACATTTGTCTGAGATATGAAAACTCTTTATCTTTCCTAGACCCCTACTGCTGTAGGTACTTGTCACTTATTGGTGTCCAGGTCTAGGATTAGATTAAAGAGGGGATATATAAATTACCCTAGACTAAAATACATATAAATTTTTTGCAAGAAAAACAGATTTTAAGTTATGTTATGTAAACTATTCTTGGTGGTACTGCTGGTTATTAGTTACATGTTGTTAACTAATATTTAAGTTATATTTTATGTATGCTGGTTTTAAATAACATAGGTTGTTAAAATACTTTAGTTTAGTTACGGCTACGGTATAGAAAGTATTTAAGCCTGTATTTATTTGATAGTGAGTTAGAGATCTCATACTCGCTCAGCAAAACCACTGCTGTTAAAATGGATGAGATAGAAGGACTGAAGAAATGGACATCGCAATCATATAAGATTGGAAAATTATGTGGCTTCTCGGGAAGTTTGCTGGATAATTATGTCTCGGAACAGGTAGAATGTTTCATGAGCATAATGGGGCAACAGAACGAATGGAGAGCAAAATGCAAGGAAGAGAATGTAAAACATGAGAGACAAAGACAAGAAAAATCCCTCCAGTGTAAGGAAGAACTGCAAGAAATGGAAACTCAGTTTCAACCTACAAAAATGGAATCCAGGGATAAACTTGAATCTAGGAATACTCATCATGCCACTCCTTCGCCAGTTGCATCACCACCCTCAGCGGTAAATATAACTACACCACATGAAGCCAAGTCTATGTCTCAGAATTCAGGCTCAGACAGAGCAGAGGCTAGGATATCTAAACAGAGACATCTAGACTATTCTGAAAACAAGATTAAGCACATCGCTGCTGATAATCTGAAGAGACCTTCCGCATCCTCAGATAAAACTCACAACAGGTATACCAAAAACAACCGCACCAACAACCTCGTAAATAGGATCGCTCAAGTAAATAGGATCGCTCAACCAATTAGGATCACTCAACGGAAAAGGATTACGCAACCCTATGGGAAGGGAAGGGATGTTCTTGAACATCACCTGTCGGCCACCCTACATCTGTTAGACTGTAGGCGCCGAGACCAAAACCCACAGACTTCATACAAAGCTAAGATCCCTACCATGGATGGGAACTTGACGAAGGCCCGGAGTGGATACAGGGATTCTCAAAATGTGGAGACTGCCACAGTAAATGGAGAACAAATCACCTGTTTGTATTATCAAGGTCTTGGGTGTGATGCCCTTGTCTCAGCCTCTGTCATCGACCTTGATCAAGTCACCGAAGAGGATGGTGAGGTAACAGCACCCATGATAAACAACAGAAGGATGATTTTGCTTTTAGCATATGTAGAAGTTAGGTCGAACTTTGTAAACTGCAAAGTAAAGGCCGCAATATTAGATGAACGAATTTACCCCATACCTCACGGAGGGAAATATATCATCTTAGGAGACTCAGCACGATCCAGAGATGGCGTGACTGAACAGGCTATGGAGACTCCAATGCCTAACTCATCTTCCAATATTTTCACTGAAAAGTTGGAAGAGTGCAAAAGGGATGACCACCCCAGTGCACTTAATTCTGAACAAGTTTTGATAGTCTCACCCACTATCTGCATGCAGAAAGTGAAGCCGGGCCAGAGTTTCTTGGTACCTGGTGGGATGAAACAGGTTTCAGAAATATCTTCCGTTAACACAGAAGAAACGGCTGTAGAGGAACATGACCCTCAAGCACTTAGTCTTCACGCAGTTCCGATAACCTCACCCACTCTCTGGGATCAGAAAGTGGAGCTGGCCCAAATTTCTTTGGTACCTGGTGGGCAGGAACAAATGATAGACTTATCTTTCTCTGTCACTGGAGCAACAGCGATAGAGGAGCATACACGCTCCCATATCTGGGGAGATAGGTATGTGTCCTTAGGCAGGTCAAGTAATATGACAAAAATAAGGTTGTGTATGAGGTTGGCAACCTCATCATGCAAAACTATTTGCTATAGACCGCATTGCAAGCAGAGTGTAGGCTTTAATGCAAGTTCTTTGCCAGGAGGCAAGCTACAATGTAGGGTCCACAAGGAGGAACATAAGAGAGGGAAAATCATACGAGCAGGATTGCTTAACGTACCTCAACTCCTTGACAATGAGGAAACGGATAGAGATGTGTTGATTACAGGCATACCGTTCGACAGAGGGAAAAGAGGAAACAATGGGATTGAATTAACAAGAGATATGAAACAGGAAGGTATTAGCAGACAGAAGAGAATAGTCGGCTCAACTTAAGTTAGGCGTAGGCATAACTTTTAAAAGGGGGCCTATGTCACGAAGTGTATTCGCCTTCTTTTCTCTCTGTCAATCTTTTCTCATACCAAAACATTCCTTCTCTCTAAATTCTCTAGAATATCTACCACTCGGCAAAACACATCAGGAGATCTCCCATTTCTTCTGAAATTCCTTTTTCTTAAATCTAGGTTTCAGCAAACCGCTGTGAACTTTTAAACCGCGCCCTGAATAATTACAGTTTAGCCAATGGATAGGCAGCGCGGTATATTGTCTTTTGACTTTTGACCTCAGCAACCACCATGGAGTATCGCCTGGTATCAAAATGCCACGTACCGGCCAGTTTGTGTGTGTGTTTGGTGGATGGAACGTAATGTCAAAAATAGGTCAGGCGCCCCACCCCTAACGTAGGCAAATTAGAGCCACCAAACAGAACCCTGGAGGAAAAAAATTAGGCGCGATTCTCAAGGCATATTCTGGTAAGCGGCATTCTCTCACTAGCGGGCAGACCGACCAGCCTGGACAAAAATGGTCCTGTCTAGGCAATTGCAGAGGGGAACGGTCCAATTTTAACACAGCAATGGTGCTTGCCTGAGCGATCCTACCGGGTTGTCATACCAGAAGACCTAAGCATATGCAGTGTTCTCAAGGGCAGACATACTCCATCCCAGCTGGTGATGAGCCCTGTGTCAAGACGGAGAAGAAGCAATTTGCCATCCTCTGAAACCCTAAAAAGAACTTGCTGGACCTGGAGTGCTGGGACAGAGTGAACCCCTGGCAACAAGACTACATCAATTCAGCGTCTGAGATGAGTATCTGAACATGCCAGCAGAACCACTACAGAATATTCCTATTGTCCTATGATGACAACTTAATTCTGACATGGTTCAGAACCATTCATAGATTTGGGAACATATAGTTGTACATTTGAATATATGTGGGATTCCATCTTCATTTTTTGTGAACTTTACATAACAGAGTCTGTTGTTATTTTCTTTGTAATATTTAATTGGGTTGTATAGTTTTAGTAACATAAATCTACACCCTGGGGGCAGAGCCATAATTAATAAACACTATTGGGTCGGGATATTTTTAATGCTGCTGGGCACCAAATCTCTTATCCATCTATATGTACTATACATAGTCCTTTGTAGGATATCGGATAAAGAATTTATCGCCTAGAGAATATCCTGTTTAGTTTCACCAGAATTCTCTTAGAAAGTTTTTAGAGTGGACTAATTCCCGAGGAGAGACTGTGCATTCATCCTGCAGTCTGGAAGAGTTTCCTCTAGAGATTATCTTTTATTCTTCCAGCAAGTCTGTCATACTTACACTTTCTCCCCTCAAAACACAACCATTTCGCTACAGTGGTCCATGGTTCGATCCCCAGTTGAGGCCGGATTTTTTAGACCGCAAACGGCTCCGGGGTCGACCCAGCCTCATAAATTGGGTACCATAGCAACTCTGGGAAGGTTAAGGGGAGGGGCTACACTGAAATGCTATTTTCGTTATTAATTGCTGGAATTCAATGAAAATGCACATACTTGACCTATATCAACACTAGATTCGCAAAATGAAGAGTTTGATGGCACTGCACCACTGGTTGCCATAGAAACGGCGGCCATATTGGATTCTATTGTTCTATTTCAATTTGCTAAGGCTTTTTTATTTATCAAGCTATGAGTACGAAATTTAAACACAACGTTTTTCGTTACATGTTAAAACATTTTGTCTGATGGATATTTGATAACTTTAATACAAAAAAAAGTTGTAGGACTTTGAATATAGTGTCTCAAAATAGTAATAAATTTTGCTAAATTTTACATTACTTTTTGCAGTAAATCAAAAGTTTAATCAGATACTAAAAATCCATCATACAAAAAGTTTTAAAAGATTATGGGCAACATATGTGCCAATTATAATTTCAATTGATACATAAGTGTGGAAGTTATAAGCAAATTAGGATGAGAAAAATAGATTTTGAGAAAATCGCATTTTTCTCCATAAATAGACTACAATTAAATAAGTATGTAATATTGCCCCTGAAAAATTGCTTACTTATCATTTAGAACATACTGGCAGAAAAGCCAGCTTCCTCTGCAGCTTCCTATCTGGCTTTCTGTTGAGATTTGTGCCTAATTTCCTTCCTTTTCTTAGTGCAGTTTTCTGCCGTTTTAGAGCTGAGCAATATTGGATTCTTTGTTCTATTTCAATTTGCTCAGGCTTTTTTATTTATTAAGCTATGAATACAAAACTTAAACAAACGTTTATCATTACATTTTAAAACTTTTTGTGTGATGGATTTTTAATAACTTTAATACAAAAAAGTTGTAGGACTTTGAAAATAGTGTTTAAAAATAGTAACAAATTTTACTAAATTTTACATTACTTTTTGCAATAAATCAAAAGTTTGATCAGATACTTAAAATCCATCATAAAAAAAGTTTTAAAAGATTATGGGCAATATATGTGCCAATTCTTATGTCAATTAATACGTAAGTGTGGAAGTTATAAGAAAATTAGTATGAGAAAAATAGATTTCTATAAAATCACATTTTTCGATATAATTAGAATATAATTATATAAGTATGTAATTCTACAGCAAAAAAAAAAATAACTTACTTGTCATTCAGAACATACCCGCCATATATCCAACTTCCTCTGCAGCTTCTTGTCTGGCTTTCTGTTGACATTTGTGCCTAATTTCCTTCCGGGACCCAAGTTGCATCAAAAGTGAGAAATGCAGTAAGCGACCCCATAGCTTGATTGCCTGCGTCAGGGTCAGCGAACCAGAGCTGACCAAGACCCTACTCCACCTCCACGTGGTGGTCCTGGAAACAGGCTGTATTACTGCAGTCTGGCTGAGGAGTAGGGATCGAAGAGGGAAGGCAAACCCGGTCCCAAAAAATGCTGTGCGGAAGTCGGATGTGTCGGCCGAAAGGCGCAAATATTGCAGCTTCGCTGTAAACGGACACAACGCAACCAACGTCCTTTTCAGGACGAACGAGGAAGAAGAAGAAGAAGAAGAAGAAGAAGAAGAATTTCCTTCCTTTTCTTAGTGAAGTTTTCTGCCGTTTTAGAGCTGAGCACGAGACGTTTACGCTTTCTTGCTCCTGCCAGTCGACAAGCCTCTTTTCCACTGTTTAGCCCCAGGACTTTCTCGAAAAATATAGCAGCCTCACGTCCTTCATTAAATTCAGCATCTGCACTTAGAAGGCAGAATTCCCCGCGCTTTCGTGAATGGAAGATATGCTTTGGCACTTTACTCCAAATAACTGAATGAAGGCTTTCATTGGAGTTTTGGGTAGCCTTTCTTTCACAGCGACTCAACAGTTTCAGATTTGTCAGCCTGTCATACACTGGTGTCAAATGCCTGTTCAACAGCTTAAAGTCCAGGGGCGTTTGTATACGTTTTTGATGCCCAAAAGCCTACTCATTCCTAGATAAGGCTGCTTTATAGAAACACCAAGAGTCTTGGCCAGTAGGACAAAACTGATGCCGGGGATAATCATCAGTTGAATAGCAATGATGTAGGCTAGCCATAATAGCATTCTTCATATCAGCTGCAGTAGCATGTTGCCTGATAGCCCTGGAATAATAAATGCCAAGCTTTCGGATGGCTGCATCTGCCAGACGGCAACGGCCACGTCCTCCAAGCGTAACTTTTTGCCGTGTACCTGTTTGATGTTCATACATACAGGGAGATAATCGTTTGATATCAGAAGCGAACAGAAATCTCGGGAGGAAAACTGTTACACGAGTAAGCCTTTGTTGTCGATTTGCAACGGCAAACAGAGTGACCGAGGAATCTTTGATCGGGGGGGAATTAGTTTCCTGAATTTCTGCTATGCACTAGAAGTGTGAAAATAATTCACATTCTCGAGATAATAACACTCAAATCTGTATATATACTGCGTCCCTCAATACCAATCATCAGTCATCGCTCATAAATTTTGGATAATCTAATCACGCCAGACTAGAACCATTTTTTTGCTAAATGTGTTAAATTTTTTCGTGGGGATTCCATTTTTCTGAGTTGTGGTAATAGAAATTGTAATTAAGTGTTAAAATATGTTAAGTTTACCATTTAATTCACTGTAATTCCTTAGCGTTTAAAACGAGTGAAATACCATAACGCGTAGATATTTCTTGCCAGTCGTTCAGAGTAATGTAATTTCAAATACCCCAGTTTCCTTACACTTGAAGATACGGCTTTGCTGACTGAGATTATTAAGTGTGACGGATCAGTGACAGAATAGAATTCGCATTATATTTCATTGTGTGAAATTAAATAAGGTGACTAGAGTTAATGTTATGTGACTAAACAACAGACGCCGACAAATAGCTAGTAGTGACAGGCGGATTTTGTAAGTGCGCGTATAGATAAATTGAATAAAGGACTTTGTGCGCTGTTCACTTTCCCGCAGGCAATAACCGGGGAGGGCACATACCTTTTTTTCCCGACATGCCATAGCGGAAAACCTACGGACAGATGAGTAGCAGTTTTTTTAAATGTTCTTTTCTTCCTTATCTAGCACTCGATCAAAACCAGCTGCCAGCGGTCTTATATCACCAGTAACATTCTTATTATTATTGGGTCTTCGATTTTTGGACCTGTTCGGTCCTTTTTCTTCATTCAGAGAGAGACCAAATATAAACAATAAGATTAATAGTAACTGGACGATACACTACCCAGAATTATTTTGCAAAATTTTTCAGCCTCCCTAGGCATACGAAAGAACATATATTCCTGACGTTTGATAGTCGTGGCACCGGAGTGATCCAGAAAACTA
This sequence comes from Oreohelix idahoensis, assembly GCA_024509875.1. Classification (NCBI taxonomy): domain Eukaryota; kingdom Metazoa; phylum Mollusca; class Gastropoda; order Stylommatophora; family Oreohelicidae; genus Oreohelix; species Oreohelix idahoensis. The sequence goes on from JAMPIV010007019.1 coordinate 503,966, forward strand.
CGCTGTTCAAGATCGGTACTCACCATAAGAGTCAGCCGATAGGATTTACCATCATTTTATCCGTGTTTACCTTTTGTAACATTTGTCTTAGCAACCAGAGGCTAGACAATACAGGACCTACCCTTCCTCCTTTTTTTCTGTACCTGTGAACGTCCCGAGAACGTCTTGCTTCAGTAACTATATGCGGTGACCCAGGATTCATCCAGGAAAAATTAAACCACCAAATTTGGCGTCCACCTTGTAATTATTATTCGATACGAAGGCTGGACTGGGGCCGGATTTGGAAACCCAACTAACAATATATGTTCAGACTATTGTAATTTTTCAAGGGATAACTACACCATGATTAGGTAAGCAAGGTGTTTGTGGCCACAGATGACAGAGTGAGAGACACAGAGAGAGAGAGAGAGAGTAAATAGTTTCCTTTGTTACAATCATTGTACTAACTACTTTTTATCTCGCCAAACTGAGTATTTTACTGAGTAGTAATTTAGTGGGAATTTGTTCTCCACAGGCTATTCTGTAATCTAGTGCTTATCTTTGACCTTTGGGTTATTAACTTCTTTTGGGATCTTTTTCTCAACAAGAGGAGGGCACTTATTCGGTTATTTTCATATATCTGTAAACGTGATTTAATTGATTTCTCTATATGTTTGATGTAAAACGGTTTAATGATAATAAACATAAAAAAGAGAACTACATGTGTGTGTGTTGGTCAGACCTATACCCAATTATCTATAGTTTTTCACGTTTGTGCGTATTGTTGTCACATAATTGTGTGTGCGTGGGCGTGTGTAGTGTAACTTATATTTCATATAGGGAGAGAAAGGTGGTCTGATATTAAAATATAGTCGTATAGATAGGCTGGACTAGAGAAACTACTCACTCCAGAGATAGATCTTTCACTATTCCCTCGTGAAAATCTATTTCTTACACCTTTATTCTCACACATTTACCACTATCACCTATGCTCAGACGGGACCATAAATATCTTCTGACCTATCTTTAAAAATGTACGACAACAATGTAGAAGCAAATGTAGTACAATGGAAACAAAGCAAGCACATGTAAGTAATAAATTATGTTACTAAAACTGATACTTATGGAGAAATAAAAATTAAATCAGTTTAAATTTTTAGACAAGGAGAAGGAGAAAACAAAGATAAGATTCAAAAGTAAATACCTTCAAAAGTTATATCACATCCTTGCTTCACATGCTCCTCTTTCCATTTGCTGAAGTTTCCCGGGGCTTCCTTCTGGTCCCACGAACCAGTTGTAGCACATGTCTGACAGTATTTTGAAAGCACATGGGCATCTATAACAAGACCTGTCAAGATCTCCACAACACAACAAATACCAATTTTTGAACTGTGGCCCCTTGTAAGCCAGCTGCCATCAAAACTTACTCCAATATCCATAATATATTCATGATATGGTTGATTGCTCTGAGCACAGTTTACGCTGCGTGCTAGCTTAGCAGCGTGATCAAATATTAATTTTGCGAGTTCTGGTGTTTGCAAATAAAATTGTTGTGTAATTGTATTGAAAGTTTTTTATGCAGGCCAGGCATATCCATGTTCTGTGCAAAGTAGTTAAATTTATAGGGTCCCACTCCTGATAACAACGATGATAGAACTGCAACTTTGTTCACACTGAATGAATTATGTTCATCAACCGATGATGTGTACGTTGATGCAACGGTTTTGTTGCAAACACAACAATTCACTTTGATGTGTTGAATAAGACCTCTCTTGGCCTTACTAATTTCTGCAGACAGCTTACCATAGCATTCTGGACATGCAAGCTGACTAACAAGGTTACATATCTCAGACATATCAACTATAGTTCTGGAGACAGTATTGTTAGGTGTTGAAGCTTCTTGCACCGATGAGGCACTTAGTTCCAGCTTTTTACAGAACCGTGGCATGCTGTGGGATAAAGAGGTAGAAGTTGTAGAGGAGCTTGTGCTGGCTCCTTCATTTACAGCTGAAGCTGACAGCATAACCTCAGGCAGACTAGGCTCATTAGGGGGACCATGTGGTTCTGAAAAAAGTACATAAGAAATAATCACAGTTCAAGAAACATATGTCACATGCTTATAAATACCATGATAATTTATCGTATAATGTGGAATCATGTTATTTTGTCAAACCAGAAAAATGTGATCACTCTTTACTGCCAATGCGTTTACTAATAGCTTACAAATATATAAATTTAAAAAAATAATAGCTTATTCACATGTGACTTTTTTTAAAAGTATATCGTTGAACCCTTTATGGGTTATAATTAGGACATATTGTGTATTATTTCAAGAAAATTAAGTCAGATTTCCAATATCCAAATATAGTACCTTCTTCTCCCCCCCCCCCCCTTTCCACTCAGTCCTAACAGAGTAAATCAAAACCAAATATGTGTAAATGTTTTTGTGCGTGACCTCACCACATGTGACTGCCTGGCTTTCTACAGTGATTCATTTTGTACCATTACCATAACAAAATTAGCGACTTTTACCTGCACTATCTTGGTTCCATCGCTTCGCCCTGGCTTTTCCAGTTTTAGATGACGAAAGCTATTCTTTTTTCGAGGCATTTTCACACAAAAAGTTCCGAAAAATGAGACTAACTAAATGTGTCTACAGAATTTATGAATCCGACGCCAGAATGTAAACACCGCAGTTACAAGTCACGTGGATTCACGCAGCCAATGAACAGTTTAGAATAGTGTGCGGAAAAGGCCGATGACAACGAACGCCTGACGATTTCCATATATGGAAATAATCGGTAAAAAATGCGACCTATAAATTCTCGATCTTTGCAGTATAATTTTTTTACCGAAATAAATGAACTACATCACAGGATTCCCCAGATCTAGGCGAATCCAATGATGTATAATACGTAGGGGTGTAAGCTTGGTTGCTATGGAAGAATCTAGGTCTAATTAGACATATTTTCTCGAGTTTGAGAAAATCTCTCCATACCATACCTTTTTCAAAGTCAAAATACATATTGTTAGAATGCATTTTGACATTTAATTCTGTTATATTTAGATTCAGGAGATGCTAAAGTATCAGAAAATGGACTAATCCCAAAATCCTTAATTTTTTTATTTTGACGAAAATTTAATTCCCGCTTAAGGCGGCCGGCGTGATGCTGACCACATCACTCCTAGTGTGCCGATGGTCAAGAAAATATGGGCCTAACACCATATTCCCAATATGCCTCAATGGACGTGTAACGGGATCCTTTTTTTTTACCTTTACCATGAGAGTGGTAACCTCATAATATAAAAAGAATAGCCACAAAAGTCACTACTGCAGGAACATGTCAATGTTTGGTGCAGGCGTCATGCAAGAGGACCAGCTGTAGTGGTGTCTCTATGTTCCGTAGGGAGCGCAAGAAATGATGACAATGTTGACATTGTCTTATAAGTCATCGACATTATTGTCTTATAAGTCATCGACATTATTGTCTTAAAGTTATCGACATTATTGTCTTATAAGTCATCGACATTATTGTCTTATAAGTCATCGACATTATTGTTTTATAAGTCATCGACATTATTGTCTTATAAGTCATCGACATTATTGTCTCTAAAAATGTTTTAAAAAAAAAAATTAATCAATGTATCCTCGATAGCGTTAATGGCTGCCACCTTTCTACCTGTTAGCATAATTATTTATATCTTGACGGAGTATAATTTATTATTGTTTTCCGATATTAGCGTGAGCCTATGGAGTTTTCTGATCAGATTTATAGTAAAATGTGGAAGGTATTTCCAGAGAGGTGGCGCGGCTGGGCTTTTTAAACCGGTGGTTTGATACCAAATAAATTATATTGTTTAGACTTACAAGTTGGTCTGCAGAGAACGAAGAGGCAAAAATGAAAGTAAAACCGAGATAAAAGTTAAGAAATGAACAAAATTTCCATCTTAAACAAGATTGTTGCATATTGTTTACTTTCACATTCTAGAAAATACAGAACTAACGGCGTGTTATTGAATGCCTCTATTTAAGTTTTTACTTTTCCATTGCAAAATATATGAATATAAACGACTCGCCAGTAAATTTTTACTCGCATGGTATTAAACGGCAGAAAAAAAATATTGATTTCATATTCCGGCTCGGCCGGGCTAGATTCAAAATTCTGTAACAAACATCCGGACTGGGCTAGGCTGGGCCTTGTATATAAGACAGTAATTGCTTGACTGAAGCACCTCCGCCCATGATAAATTGTAATTTACTGGTACTAATCGGCAGGAAAATAGAAAAGTGTGGTTTTAAGAACAGCACATATACACATTTGTAGAACAGACACTACGCTATGACAGAAACAAAAAATGGAAATATGCCTGGAATTTTGTTACCGAAAGTGGAACCAAAAAAATAATAATAAATTAATGAAAGCGTGTATTTACGCACTTATTCGCCCATTAGAGCTGTGACATTGATTGACTGGATGTACTATATGAACCGAACAGATTCTTACGCCAGAATATATTCAAGTCCAACAAATTGTTGGTGCCTGCTCTTAAGTGACATGCTATTATCACAGAGAAGGTTGTTACACAGTTCGAACAATATCTGCTGTCACTTGTAGCCATTTCTGTCATATTCTCAGAACTATCGATTGTTTAGAAACAATTATTTATATGGGATAACAAAGATAACCACATTCCTTTATATGACAATATGCTATCTTTTCACAGAAGATGTCTAATGTGGGCTCTTATTTGCGAGGCCAGGCGCTCACGTCTACTCCCCAAGGAGCGATGATGAACCACGGATGTAGATGAAGCGCGAGCTAATGTGAGCACGAGCCAAAATTCCAAGTTCTGGAGAGATAAAAGAAGGCGCTGGAAAACACATCCCAACACGTGGGTAAATACTCTGCGACAACCCTTTCTTACATGTGCGTTGAAAGCTGATCTTTTAAAGAAGATGTTGGATCTGGATTAGAAGAAACAACATATTTTTTGTGTTTTTGTTTTAAAGAAGAAAGAGTGCAAACAAGAAAAAAAATGTGAACTGGTTTTGTAACGTCATGTACTTAACTTTCCATGAAAATTCCGCCAGAAATGGGATAGTTTTCGCTGACTTTTTTAAACTTTAAGTCTACTCTGGAATGTTGACCAATAGCTTTGATGCATCCAAGACTGAAGTATAGGATGCTTAAAGTCTTCTTCCCAGGTTCGATACAGTGTGATTATAGCTGTCCTAGTATCGCTAGCTTTCATATTTGTTATAAAATTTAATGCAGCAGCCTGGATGCAACCGCTGAAGCTGTGGAGAATTTTTCTCAACGAATAGGCATCCCACATTTTCCAAGAAATAAATGAATGTTTACCACGTGAATGAAGGGCTAGTTGGCAGTTAAACTTCTACACGTTAAACGTTAAACCGCTATTCAAGTCATCATTTTTCCAGCAGTTTATTTTAAGTTACCAAAATAAACAAGGCGGAACCCACACTCCATTCTGTTCTACTTAATCACATACGTAACTTTCTATCAATGAATTTAAGTAGGCCAGCTGTCACGATCTGTTCTTCAACAAAAATAGACGTGCACGTGAGATCTGAATGAAATTTTCGGACCGTAGTCTATGACGTCATGTTCCATGCCTGAGATCACAGAATGCACGTGAGGACGGGGGCTGTACTCACAAATCCGATAATCGTCTGTATGCTGCATTTTCTATCCCTGTCAATGGCTGTCAGCGGTAAGTATATTTTAATGTTTTGTGTGAATGTTTGATGTGAAAGTACTCTATGACTGTTCTGTGTCAATTAACCATGTCAGTGTGTGTACTGGGGACGTTCTGTGGGAATAATTGCTGTCTACAAAATGTTCTCAATTGATTTCTATGAGTTATCATCATTTACCCTTTTGCTCCAAATCAAGATGGAGTCACCACTGCGGGTGGCAGTGCACCAAAGTATCCATGTGATCTTGAATAAGTGGTTTCTGTAGCAATTGGTTGTACATGCCGGAGATGCCAGGCCTATAAGCAACCTCATAGTACTTGCCTCTTACGACATGCCTGAGAGAGCTGTTGTCAAATTCTTTCTTGTCTCCTCAGAAACCCCTGGGAGCTACACGGGACATGTCGGTGATTGCTGTCGTTGAACTCACTAGATTTCTTTAGTGGGTTCTTAGTCACTGTTCTCTGACAATTTTTTCTCATGAATAATCAATAGGAATATCCAATGTGAGGGTTTCTTGTGTGTGTGTACGTTCTCATGTCTGATTCTATGTAGAGATCTCGATCACTTGTTGTCCACTTTGTACTTGTATTTTAGTTTCCGTGCAGCGAATGTGGAGCCGACTCAAAACATTGTGACATAGGTCACTCCTACATACCCCTAACTAGGATACAGGAATCTATGTCAACATTCCTTTAGCTCAGGGTTTCTTAACCTATTGTGTGCCATGGACCCTTTTAATTGTCTGATGTAGGCTATAGACACCTTTGATTGTCCGATGTAGACTATGGACCCCTTTGATTATCCGGTAAAGGTTAAGGACCCAGTCTACGAAAAAGATGTACATAAAAGCATTCTTCTTCTTCTTCTTCCGTCCTTAGCCAACGACCGGCAAAGCAGTCAATGGCCATTACGCCTAGTGGCGTCTTAAGGGCAACAGCGAATAGATTTTCTCTGCCGTTGTTCCCATCACGCCTAATGGCGTCTTTAGGGCAACGACAAATCAATCCGTTTGCCGTTGTTTCCATAATCAAAGTGACTGGCAAACGGGTGATCAGCCCGTTGGGACATAAAAGCATAATTTAAAGAAAAACCTTACATTTTAAATGTTAGGTTATGTACACGGACCCCCTAGAATCCATTCATAGACCCCCAAAGGGTTCGTGGACCACAAGTTAAGAAACCCTGCTTGCTCAACTGAGCTAGTAAAACAATCTACATGTCATGAGTGATAGCGGAGAGAAATGTTAAACTTGATAACAAAATATGGGTGTGGAGAATTATATAATCGCACATGGTGCGTAAAAAAAGTGAATTGGCCCAGAATATTCAGTTTTGTGCACCGAAACGCACTCGGAATAAAATGTATATGACATTGATTTTTTTACATTGGAGATGGATACAGCGAGATCTTGAGCTTCATGCAAGGTGGGTTTATTAGCTTTTTTAGTTGTAATGATTATTGATTTTAAAAGATGTTGAGCTGCCAAGAGGGATATGGAAGCAACACATGATTTCTAATGTCCTGTGGCAGGAATTGCAGTTTGTGAAATATTAAATACCTTGGAGCTGTCATAAACTGGAAGGGAGGCATCAAAGAAGATTTGGCTACCCGAAGAGCAGCACCTGGAAGACTTCTTCGATGATTCTTCAGCACAAGAGAAGTTGGCAAGAAAACGAAGATGGCTGTATACCGCTCCACCTATGTCCCTGTCTTGCCGTATATATGCGAGTAGTCATGGGCAATGACTACAACCCACAAAAGTCAGATCCAAACCTCAGAAATGAGGTATCTGAGAAAGGTGGTTGAAGTAACAAGAAGAGACATGGTCCGCAACCAGACGATACGTCAAAGCCTACAAACCCGACCCCTGTAGACCCAAGTAGAACAGTCCCAACTGAGATGGTTTGACCTTGTCTGCAGAATGGGAGAAGATCAGCTGCCACGGAAGGTATGGGAGGCTAAAGCCAGGGATTCAGACCTCCAGGACGACCCAGAGTCCACTGGGAGGACAACATTAGACAATCTCTGAAGGACAAAGAACTAGAATGGAACCAGGCTAGGAAGAAGACAGCCGATAGGATAGTATTGCGCTCTCTCTTCCAAACCTCTACACCTCACGGTAGAAGATAAACGACTAAGTAAGTAAGTAAGAAATAATGAATGGGATCGGCGCGTTGCACATATTTTTGAAGTGTCTGATAATTTGTACAGAAAGGCTATATTTTGTAAGTAGACATTTTTATGATGAGCCTAGGTAGTGTCAAAAGCCATGATGTAAAACATTGCTGTATTTAATTACATGCATCGGCAAAGTATATTTTAGTTATGGAATCTATAGTTTCCACAGCTGGTTAAATTTACAGTTTATTGTTGCTGGCAGTTTTATGTTGTTGATCGTTGCAGACTCTAGAACGAGCTGTTTTGTAACGCCCTTATTTGTTCTAATGGGGTACTTTTAGGAATGATTGAACGTGTGAAAATTGTGGATCGAAGTTTGTCTTTTACTGTTGACTTTCTTCACGTCATTCCTCTTGATTATTTTCCATCTGCGTAACCAGCAAAAGAAAGCCCCAAAATGACGGTAGTAATCTCGTAATAAAAAGTAGTCCACGTTCAAAAAAGTGCTTCCCACCTCTGCCTGATCGATACTAGGGCGGAGGAATACTTTTTCCTAGGCGTCTTTCGAGCACGCCCTCCCATGCGAGTTTCCCTAGGGAACTATAAAACCATCAAATTAGACAGCCTGTGGAATTACTAATGGAACTAGCTATGCATTCAACAAAATGAACGTGTAGTTGATTACTAACCACTGCAAGATATATGGAAATAAAAAGGCAGACTTGCCAAAGAAGGAGAAAGCAAAATTGTAACTGAAGACAGGGCAACATGCGAAGAGATGAAAACAATAATCAAAAATATATTCAGAGGAAAATAACATACAGGTATAGCTTACTCACTGGCAAGAAGAGATCAGTTGATAATTTTCTTACTGAGTACTGGCCACTGCAACCTCGAATATCATCTATTCAACAAATTAAAAATCGGGTAGACAGACACATGGGAAAAGACACAAGTGGTAGAACATGACCACCAAGATTATCAGCTCACCTGAAGGAGTAGATTGACAGATTGACCACAACTTACCCCACTGCAAAGGAGAAACTGTATGGCGACGAGAGATGCCTGAGACATACCGCCAACTCTATGACAGAAATAGATGTAGCCAGAGGTGTCCCTAAAGTACTAGGCACCCTGGGCGGATCCTATCTTCGGCACCCCGCTCCCATAAAGAAACACATTCGCAAGTGAATTTTTAACAGTAAATACTATCATAATAGTGTCCGATGTCAACCTCTTTCTGGCTGTCACCCAGGGCGGACCGCACCCCTCGCACCGCCCTTAGTACGCCACAGGATGTAGCCTACAAAGAAGAAGAGGAACAAACTGGGGCAAGCCATTTCTGTCATTCTTTTTTTTTTTAACTTTTTTCCCCGGAAGCTATTAATAAAAAAAATAAAAAAAATGACATCTAAGCGGATTATTTATGTTGTAATGTCAACATAATTTAGCGGATCTCCGTAAATTTGAGGTCAGGAACAGGTTTGTCCGTATCCCGACTTCTTCTCCCTCTCCCCCTGCATCTTCACGATAAGCTGTGACAGAACCTGACCTTGAGATCGGCTGAATGGGATAAGGGTTACGTCCTTGGCTGAGAGTTCATTCTGCACGTGATCTATTTTGAGTCTGTAGTCTGCTCACATTCTATTCAAATTATATCAGGTTATGTCTTGCCAGACTTTATCTAACATTTCATGATGACTTTTTAACAACTTATATGATGAGCCGGTTCGATTTGTTCCGGACTATTCAGAAGAGCTGTTTAACTTGCAACTACAGAAGTAGAGATGGGACATTATTTTCAATATCACATTATATGGACTGTCCCGTGTAGTCACTGAGGGCCTGGGAGGATAGAGAGAAATAATATGACTACTGCTGCCTTAGACATGCCGTTAGAGGCGACTAATCTGAGACTGGGCATGAGGCTGACAATCTCATCAGGTATAACAATGATTGCCACATAAACAATCGCTGTAAGAGCCAATACAGGTTAGTCCATGTTACCTTCAAGAGGGACCAGCTACAATGGTGAATCCATGTTACGTAGGGGTAAAGAAGGGAAGGGAATGAATGAGTTAGTTATATGAGTTACAAAATTGCGAACACCATATGCGTCAAACACGGCCTGGCAATTTAACTGTCTACAATCTAGAATCACTTGCCGATATAATTAAAGGTACTTGCCTGTGGTTTTACAGAGGTGTACCTCGTAGAAAAGAAGCAAAGAGCTGTATAAACAACACAGTTGATTGGACACAACATCTCAAGCAATTATCTCCTAGACTTGCCAAATTGTCTCACATAGGCTTGATACATCGTTCCCCACAGACTATAAGTATTATCTCATCTAGACCAGACACATTGTCTCCAAATGAGTAGGATCGTTGTTGTCAGATTGACTACACTTTGTTCTATATTGTTATTAAATACCCACCAGACTTGGAATAAAGGAGCGTTCACAATGTATGATCAATGCTAGTTAGTTATATCCCTCAGTTATTTTGTCCAAATAAATTGTTCCCAGACGGTCGTGATAAATGATAAACGATGGAGTAATAAAAATAGGTATTACGTCTTACTAGGAAAAGAGACACACATTTCCTACGTTACGGCCACAAGGTTTTCGCCAGGGACAAAGAACAAAAACAGAAAGGAAAGTAAGCGACAACTTAGTGAAATACATAAAACAATATATATATATATATATATATATATATATATATATATATATATATATATATATATATATATATATATATATATATATATATATATATATATATATATATATATATATATATATATATATATATATATATATATATATATATATAATACAAGCCTTACATGAAAGTGGCGGATGTCGCCTGCAATGTATGAGCAAGATGGCTGCTCGAATAGAATGATAATTGGTATGAATCTTCAATTAAAAAACAAAAAAGAAAGCACGAGAAAAGAATCATACATCTCGCTTCAGTCCTATGACTTCTGTAAGTGATATAAACCAATGATTGCTGGTGAATAGAAGACGTGCTGACTGACAAAGAGAGCACAGCAAACGCTGTCATCATCATCACCCTTCAGCTCCTTACAGAGCATATGACTCTAACTGCTTTCCATGTCTTCCCCATCATTTTCATGTCTCTCTCCAGTTCTCTTCACCATGTGTGTTCTTTGATCTTTCCCTCTCCCTCCCTCCCTTTACCTCTCTTACCCTGGAGATTCTAGACCAAGAACTACCTTGTAATGCTATCAACAGTTTCCTCAATGTGTGTCCTATCCATCTCCAGCGCCTTGATCTCGCCTCTTGTTCCACCGGCATTGATAAACATCCATATGTGTCCTAAATTATGTGCTCTGGATCAGTCACAGAACGGCTCTATAGACATTTTTCTGCCAAGAAAATATCTACTAACAGACGATGTCGATCACAAAGTCTGTACAATAAACATGCGCAGAATTAAGACATCTGTGTCTGTCTTACTTCCAAGCGTCACTCTTATTGCTCAAAATAAAAAAACAAAAAACAAAACTGATTGAATACAAGTTTACTCGGTGAATGTTGTATTGAATACAAGTTTACTCGGTGATTGTTGTACATTATCTTCATATTCACTCTTCAGCTTCCCATAGGAGCATAGGCCTTCAAAACTTATGCCAAGTCTTGCTGTCCCGTGCTATCAGTTCCAGGTCTGCCTAAGTCTCCCTCATCCCTCACATTTCTGTCTCCGGATTTCTTCTCTGTGTGTTCTTAGATCGTCCTCTACTTCCCTTACCCGAGGTATTCCAAAACAAGGACTGCTTTTTAATGATAATGATGATGATCATCATCATTAATCATCAAAATCCATAATTCTCTCCGTTTGTACGTCGGTCACATCTAAGGATGCAACTCTGGTTGAAAGTTAGACATTAATTGTATTGTTTCCCTTATATGTACTCTCCCGAAAATAGTAACACTCAACGAAGAAAAGTCGGTGTAGAACCCAGTTTCATCCCGGAAACGAATTTAACTCATCATTTTGTTAAAAATAACCTTAAAATGTAAGTTTTTGATTGTTTCTTCAAGACAAAATTTTAATGCGGCGTCGTCAGTTCCCAGTGATTTTCCTTCCTGAACCTGTTTTCGGACACCGCCAGCTCTATGTCGCCCTCACCCGAGGAACAAATCATGAAAACTTGAAAGTTTTTGTTAAAAACACTTTTTAATCAGGGAACATTCTTTGAAACAAATCCACGCATTTTCACAAAAAATGTCATCAAAGAACTTGTAAAAATTAAAAAATATTTTTAAAATATATTACAGTTTTTTATTTACTTCCGTAGAAAACCAATGGTGGTGAAGATTTCATAAAGATGGAAGAACTGAAGGCAGCACTTGAGAAAATCAAGATGGGCAAAGCAGGGCATGATGTTATAACACCAGAAATGGTTAAGTACATGGGGTCCTACAGACAGCGTGGTGCAACAAGGCCATACCAAAGGATTGGGAGATTGCCATCATAACACCGATTTTCAAAAAGGGGGACGATCGACAATGTGGAAACCATAGTGGCATATCCTTTCTCAGTGTCCCCGGTAAAATCTACTATTGAATCCTAGAGCAGAGACTCCGACGCCTAGCTGAGCCACAATTGGATGAAGTCCAGTGCGGATTCCGAGCAACCCGAAGTACTCAAGACCTAATCCTCACACTCAGACAGCTGAGTGAAAAGGCCCTTGAGTATAAGAGTGAGATCCATCTTTGTTTCATAGATCTGGAAAAGGCGTTTGACAGGGTCCCCTGGAGCAAACTGTGGGACTGTTTGGCAAGGAAGAACATTCCAGCACCTCTGATTCATGCTATACAGAGCTTCTACAAATCTTGCAGAAATGATATGAGGACAGCAAACCATAAGTCAGAAGAGTTCAAGACCACCACTGGTGTAAGACAAAGTGATATCCTGTCACCTTATCTTTTCAAACTCCTCATGGACGATGTCATCAAGGCATGTAAGGAGAAATCAAGAAAGTATTCAGTGGGGTACTGGGAGATGAGACAGGTCTGTATTTCAGAGCTGGCATTTGCTGATGTTGTTGCCCTGATTGCTAAATCAGAGGTACATCTCCAATCCAACCTGCAAGTCTGGAAGGAAGAGCTGGAGAAGAGAGGGATAAGCAGCTCTAAAACAAAATCCATGGTGATATCACGAGAAGAAAGAAGACATCAGATTAAGCTGGAAGAACAGGTCTCGGAGCAGGTCGACCACTTTAAATACCTCGGAGCTATTATAGACCGAAAGAGAGGCATCAAAGAAGAGTTGGCCACTCGAAAAGCTGCAGCTGGGAGACTTTTTCAGGCCATAAATCGAGGATTCCCCAGCAAGAGAGAGGTTGGTAAGAAAACGAAGATGGCTGTATACGCGCCACCAATGTCCCAGTCTTACATATGGATGCGAGTCATGGGCAATGACTACAACCCACAAAAGCCAGATCCAAACCTCAGAAATGAGGTATCTGAGGAAGGTTGTTGAAGTAACAAGAAGAGACATGGTCCGCAACCAGACTATACGTGAAGGCCTAAAATCCCACCCCCTGCAGACCCAAGTAGTAGAACAGTGCCAACTAAGATGGTTTAGCCATGTCTGCAGAATGGGAGAAGATCGGCTACCACGACAAGCATTGGAAACAAAGAGCCAGGGATCCAGACCCCCAGGACGACCCAGAGTCCGCAGGGAGGACAACATTAGACAATCTTTGAAGGACTAGAATGGAAACAGGCCAGAAGGAAGACAGCCGATATGATAGCCTGGCGCTCTCTCTCTCTTCCAAATCTCTACACCTCACGGTAGAAGGGGAACGACTAAGTAAGAAAGTAAGATTTACTTCCGTCATTATTGACGTGTTATTGATAGTGTCAACAGAATTCCCTAATGTCTGTCCCATTCGCCAAATCATAAAACATAATTGAAATTAAAATATTTATTCAAAGGCACACCTGGCACATACAGTTTATTGCAACAGTGTTTAATGGTACAACACCCTTATCAAATAAATAAATAAACAAATAAAGGCAAATAGCAGGCATTCGTAAGGCAAAAAGGAGGGACTAGAAAACAGAAAAGTTCACCGGGAAATCAAACCAGTGGCCATCCGAACGGCGTCATCATCATCTCGCTGAGAGAGTTCATCGTGAAAGAACACACTACCAACTAAACACCCAAGAAGAGAGCCTCTAAAATCGTAAAACTACTTGCACATAGAATTTTTGAAAATTATTGTCCCCGCTTTGAGTATCCCCTCTCCAGTACTTCTGAGTTTTAAAATCCTCACCACTTCGCTAAAACACTTGGCGAAATTCACCAGATTTCCGGGTGCAAGCCAATCACCACCTCGCGCTTAACGGTCCTTTAATTGCCAAGTTGTGTCTGGTAGATTTCTACAGTCCAGCACATGCCTTTTGTGGGGCACTCACTGCATTGTGTACTTTCTGATAAAGCAGACTTCCTGCTTGATCGTAAAATGTTATACTTGTCCAAGTGAATTTTCGTTTTATTAAACCATAAGGAAAGAAAGAATGAAAGAGCGCGTGCTACATTTGTTACAAAAAACTATTCAGTTGAAAGAGTTCGAGCATACTGTTGGCGTGGGTGGGCAAAAATTTAATCAATTGGCTCAGATTTGTATAAAAATGCACCAGCCGACAGTGTTCATTCATTATCTATCGACTACCAATGGTGCGAGCGTCCGATTGACAGATTGGTTAGAGCGTTGGCCTCTCGCGGTAAAGATACCGAGTTCGAAATGCAGTGGCGTCAGGCTCCAATCTACCCAGCCAGAAAGGGTACCTGCCTCTGCTATTGAGTTGGGGAAGTCAAATGCAGCGAAAACAAGAACAGGTCATCCCACCTCTCGAAGCTGGACCTACTATGGTGAAGTCTCTAACACTTCACTCCACTACGGCAGTATCTGCTATAAGACTACCTTTACCTGTTATTAACCATTGCCCATGGAGCATACGAGCATTTGCTTGCAACAACACATGTTTGGGGAAATATGTAACAATTGAGAGAGTGTGACAATGTCACCAATGTGGAACTTAGGGAAAGAAAGACAGAAATACTAGCGGAACAAGGTGTGGGAAAATATGCTGGTGTTGGATAGGATAGACCTGAAGAAGACAAGATGATAGCGTGACAGGGCAATCATTGTTCTGGAATCCACATGGTAAGAGAAATAGAGGAGAATGAAAACCACACGGAAAATACAAGACAGGATTGCATGGCGTGAACTTGCTGATGCCCTATGCTCCAATGGGAGTTCAAGGGTAATCAATGAATTTTCACTCAAATAAAAAATGCTTATTAAAAAGTTAGCTTTTTTTTGAGTTTTGTACATACGTGTACATTAATGAGCTTGCCAATACAGGTGAGACATAACTTCTACCTGGAATCAGGTCAAGTTGTGTAGACGTTTGTTTGCTTGTTATATTTGTACGTCATGCAAACCGAATTGCCATAAAGCAGTCTCTAGAGCTAAAATCACAAACATTTGGCATGCAATAAGCCAACGTTAACACTTATCAGCCTCGTACATAAGGTGATTTTATTAATGAAGATGTGTTTCTTATTACTTTGTGTTTGCTTCTTTGATAGTGTTTACGTGTTTCTATTGTATAAACACTGTCATATCGGTCTAACTTAAATGTTCAGTTTTTTTTTTAAAGCAAGTTTCTGAGCATAATCGTGTTTATTGCGCCATCATAGTTTTCTATTTTTAATCTTTTATTTTATTCTTTCAGTGTTTGTGTTTCTTGTAAATCTTCTTTACGATCTTGTAGGTTAAAATTGACAAAACAGGGGAGAAATATAACATGTAATATTAAGGAAGAATCTTCATCTAACATGTAATATTAAGGAAGAATCTTCATCTAACATGTAATATTAAGGAAGAATCTTCATCTAACATGTAATATTAGGGAAGAATCTTCATCTAACATGTAATATTAAGGAAGAATCTTCATCTAACATGTAATATTAAGGAAGAATCTTCATCTAACATGTAATACTAAGGAAGAATCTTCATCTAACATGTAATATTAAGGAAGAATCTTCATCTAACATGTAATATTAAGGAAGAATCTTCATCATCATCAGCAGCAGCAGCATCTTCCTCTCGTTATGTAGCATGGAACAAAAACCACAGCTGATGGTCTTGCAGGAAGCCTGTACCAAGCATTCATGTGTTCTTGTAGTGGTAGTTTCTGTCGAAATGTAAACTTGCATGATCATGTTGCCAGCCCCATGCACAAGTTCATATTAGTCGCCACTTACGACATGTGAGGCAGCATTAGTCTTATTCTTTCTTTGTCTACTTCATCATCAGTATCTTTCAGCTCCATATGGAGCACAGGTCTTCAACAAAACCCTGCCAACGTCTCCTGTCCTGTGCCATCTGCACAAGTCTTTCTATGTCTTCTCTATCTATTTCATGTCTATCTCCATGCGTTTTGTGGTCTCTCTCTCTAATTCTTTTACCCTGGGTATGCCAGAATAGAGACTGTCTTGTAATGCTATCAGCGGGTTATCGTAGTGCGTGTTTTATCCAACGCCAATTTTTTCCCTCGCCTCCTTTTCCACCAGAGTTTGTCAGGTTCTGTCCAGCAGTTGCATATCAGTGATGTCTTTTCAGTCCTTCTGTTCTGCACGTGCATCCATTCATGAAAGTCTGTATCTTTCTGGTACGGAAGATATCTTACACAATATAAAAGAAACAAAACAGCTTAAGTGTCGACAACTTAACCTTCATCAAAACAAATTACAATTAATATGACTAAAGTGATTACTGCAGACTCAGCTGATTCAAGACAACTCAAGAGATGTATCATTTTAGATCAGATTGAGTGCTTTCTTCTCATCGAAGGTTGGACTTAATAAATCCTCTGTCTTTTGCCTTCATAGTGCACTCTGATTGGCTATTTCCTGTTCTTTTCTTGGTGTTACATTTCCCGTCTTTGAGACTGTCATCTGCTCCGTCTGCTTTCAGCTTTTCATTCTACTGCGTTTTCCAACAAAGTCGCTTAATTGGTCAAAAATAATTTTGCGATCGTTTATTAATTAGCTTGTTATTCGCATTGTTTTTCGGACTTCTTTATTTTGTTTTCATTTGCTTCTAGAAAACCTAGGATTAAAACGACAATTAATGAAGGGGATCACAATAATACAACTAAAATATTTTGGCCATGTAAAAAGACATAGCATCTTACTGAAGACCATAATAGAAGTAAGAGTTGAAGGTAAACGTACAAGACCAAGACAGCACTATAAGTGGAAAGATCGCATCAAGAGATGGAAAGATGGGGGAGTCTACCACACTGCATCATCAAGATAAAAGACACAAGCGTTGGAGGTCTACTGCAGCCTACCTTCGATGTTGAAATGGCAGCTGATGATGATGATGATAATGAGATACGGTCCATTGTTTTATGTATCCTTATTTCAAGGGCCTCAGTTCCTGCTTTTTCTCGAGGCAAGTGTAGTGGTTTTTGATGTTATTGTGTGGTTGCTATGTTACCTAGTGTACTGGATGAGGTCAGCTGTGAAGGCTCCTGATGATAAAAGTTTATGTGAGTTACAGAATGCCTTTCTGCTACCACTTATGACCTCAAACAGACTTATTCTACTATTATGTATGTTAGCTACGTTTAATGTCTAGGGTAATGAAATGTGATGTGTAGGTAATTTAAATACACTGACACACACAAGTAAACACTAATTCTAATAATAATAAGCTCTATGATCAACTCAACTAACACTGGCTTTAGAAGTTAAATTTATAATTTTTTGAATTTATTTAGTCCTGAGCCAAATTTTCTTATGGTCAGGACGTATGAAACAATATGTATTTATCAATAAAAGTGCATATATATATTAAATAATCAAATGCAAATTTTGTACATGGATATATGTTTACATTGGTTAATATTAACACTAACTACAGTGTCTTTGGAAAACTAGCACTGGATGTTTAGTCGGGGTGATGTCATCATACCCGATCTCTGTTCACAATGTTCATTGTCTTTGAAAATGTAGTAATGAAATATAGTTTTTAATCAACCAGGATTTGGTTTATTTATTTGTTTGGTGGAAACAGTTTGATGAATCTACAGCAGGCCAGGTATTCAACTTATCTGGCCTGTGACGATGCAGTAAAGAATTCACGTGGCCCACTCCTCACAAGTGCTGGAGTAAAATGATAGGCTTCTTAGGCATCCAATCTTGGACCTCTTCAAGCATGTGGCACTAGCACAGGGCCAGACCAGAAACTCTGAAACCAAAATTTGTGCCATGTGTCAAAACACTGCCTACTGCACCAATCTTTACACATAACAACGAAAAAAAAACATTACAAAGATCAGGTCAGATCTCTCTGACCAACTCAGCACATCTCACCCAGGTGGTATCAAATAGTACCAGTTTCCCATGACTGCATTGCATCCAAAATATGTTCAATAGTTTCCTCTTCCATCCAATAAGGTGGGTGATATGTTCCCACTGATCTCAAATATAGATCTGTCTTCCATAGTCTTAGATATGTTTTCCTATATTATTTGTTTGCTTCTAGGCCCTGGACTGCTGCTGGGGACCAAAAATAGAAGGGAACCCGTATGAAAAGGATTTTACATTTCAGTACAGGGAAGGATGGTGTATAACTGCATATAAGATGGAACGGTAGGAAGTTCTCATTTACGGAGATATATGCGTATTTCGGCTGCCCACAGTTACGCTAACAGCTGGTAAACCCACTTCTGTTCGAAATATTAAAATCAACAAATAACAGTTTGGGAATTTACATGGATAGGAAGATAGAGTTTTATCAGCTGTATAAAACTAGATAAGATGGAACAATATGGATATTATATATGCTGAGTATGAGAAAGGCAAAATTTCAGTCGACGCACAGATCGGCTGAAATCACGGTTCGGGAAGGATTTTTCCAGGTCTAGTCTTAGGCTGTGACGTATCTGCTCTCCGATACGTTCGCGCTGTCGTATATAAAGCAGTTCGGTAAAACTGAGAGAGATACACAACGCAAGAGGTTGAGACAAGACTGAGGGCAGATAACGCCACGACTCTAAATCCATCTGAAGTGTGAGCGGATCGCCAGAAAATTTCAGTCTAAGTGTCTGGAGTCTGAGGGTAAGCGAATTTACGATAGCTATCCTGTATAATAATTTCTTTTATTTTGTATTACAGGTTCATTTAGAATTCACAAAATATGCCTGTATAATATTCATTGATATAACGTATTATTATTTTAATATGATTTATTCATGTGCTTAGTGGAAGATGGTTGCTTGTACAAAAACGTATCAAAACTAGCCCCACAGCCAAATAGAAAATATTTATTATATTTAATGCTGTATCTCGTCGATATTAAATGCATTATCGCTTACGAAGATAAAGGCAGTCCCATGACCAGAGATTGTCTTAGGGAAATAAATTGTTAGAAGCTTCAGCATGGAAGATACCGCTTTTACGAGGTTAGGTGACTAGTCCCCTTCCTCGCTGCCTTTGCCTTCCCTAGTTCGAGCGCACAACTTTGTACCCATTTACAGCTGGTAAACTGGAGTGTTCTACAGCCAGTTTCAGTAGAAAGCAACCTGATCACGTGGTCACTCACTTTATTTATTTTATGTATTAATTTTGGGTAGTTGCTAAGATAGCATCAGATTTGAATTTGTACTTGATATGATTTGGAAGG
This sequence comes from Oreohelix idahoensis, assembly GCA_024509875.1. Taxonomy (NCBI): domain Eukaryota; kingdom Metazoa; phylum Mollusca; class Gastropoda; order Stylommatophora; family Oreohelicidae; genus Oreohelix; species Oreohelix idahoensis. The sequence goes on from JAMPIV010007019.1 coordinate 523,531, forward strand.
ATCAAGTTATAGAATATGAAGGGATGTATAGGAGCGGATTAAACCAGATGATGTTTATTACTGATATGTTAATATTAATTCTATATCATTGAACTGATGTTACTTGCTATGACTGTATAACTTTGACACCTGATGACTGACTTGTCTGACTTATGTGCTAGTCAGTTATACTTAATTGAAATGTTAATATTAATGCTATATCACTGAAATGATGTCCTTACTTACTATGATTGTATAACGGTGACATCTGATGACTGACTGGTCTGACATCTGTGCTAGTCAGCTACAAGTCTAGCCAGATACTAGCCAAGGCTGATATGTTACAGGTTCCATGAAATAACTCAAACCAGACTGTCCAGTGTCAGAAGCCGGTGCAGTTTACCCGAGGCAATCCCACAAAAGTGCAGGACCCCAAAGAGTGAACTTCAACTGGTCATTGGCATCCCTACTGTTGGGCCTACCAAGTCTGATACCAGCAAAGGACAGTTTCAGCAGTATCAAGTTGGAAAGATAAGTGTCCTGTTTGACACTGACCACCTATACATGTGAAACAGCCAATAGTTGAAAACAATAAGTAACCATACATAAACTCAGTCAACTGATGACAGTTATCCTAAAATTCAAAGGACTAATAACAGTGATTTCAGTAACTTTATTATTTAAGATCTTGAAGTCTAAACAGACAATAATAGTAATTGTGTGAATATTTTTATATATATGTGTATACTCTTTTCCAACTAGTAGAAATAGAATATTAGTGTAATTATTAAACTATTTTAACTGTACCTGAGGATTTATTCACTTTTTCCATTTGTGGTTTCAGTGAATGTTCATTTTATTATCCCCTAGAATATAAGTAATCATAAGATAGTCACAGGGAGGAGACACCTTAAATCCTGGTACTACTTCTTACCAACTGGGCCAGGGTTTTTACAGTCTGACTATTTTTATGATAACAATACACCAGTGCTTATTTCTAAGACTGGGGTATTACTTGTAAGGTCAGAACTCTTTACTGGCATACTCTTACATAATATATATACTTTTAAATAACCTCCCGCTACAGTGGGGGCTCGTCCGGGATATATCTTTGATATTCCTGAGCCATCTTTCTATTTCTCCTGTGTAGGAATTTTCTTTTTTGGAAATTTGTTTTTTGGAAAGAGTAAACATAGTAGGAAGAATATATAAAAAAATTTTTTTTTTTGTTTTTTTTTTTGTTTAGGAGTACCATTGAGTACAGATAAAGAAAGCTGTTTCATATATGGTGAAGTCAGTTTAATTAACTTTAATTTTAACTAAGTTAATTATATTGTAGTAAATTAGTTTGAGTAAGATCGCTTGCCCTACTAGACTACAGATACATCATGGCTGACTTGGTCAAATTTAGGTCTGCTACACTGCAGGTGGGAAAAGAGCTTGGCATGGATGGTGACGTTCTGATCCGGTATGTGTACACCACGAACGGAATGTGCAAAAGTACACCGAAGAGAAAGAGAAGCAATTGGAAGCAGAAAGAGAAGCCAAGAAATTGGAAGCAGAAAGAGAAGCCAAGAAATTGGAAGCAGAAAGAGAAGCCAAGAAATTGGAAGCAGAAAGAGAAGCCAAGAAATTAGAAGCTGAGAGAGAAGAAAGGAGGTTACAAGCAGAGAGAGACCATGAGCTGAAAATGAGACAGCTTGATCTTGAACTTCAGGCTGGGACTATCACCCATGGTAATAGCTCACCTCATTCTGCGAATAGCTCTTTTCAGAACACAGCAAATGGGGCCATGAACTTCCACCTAGATCCATTTGTTGAAAAGGAGGACGCAATTGAGTCGTATCTGGATAGGTATGAAAGGCTAGCCTCTACATATGGACTGGAAAAGGAAAAATGGAGTCTAAAGTTATCCCAGGGATTGAGAGGTATTGCATATGATGTGTTTCTGAAACTCCCCAAAGAAGATCAGGAAAATTATGAAATACTAAAGCAAGCCTTACTGATCCGGTATGAAAAGAACTCTGAGGCATATAGGAAGAAATTTAGAACTTCTAAACCTCTACCTGGAGAAACATATAACCAGTTCTCAGCTAGGCTAGAAACGTATTTGTTGAAATGGAGTAGTTTAGGTAAGTATCAGAAAACCTACGAGGATCTGAAAGAAATGGTTATGTTAGAGCAAGTGAAAGATTCCATGTCTCAAGAAATGAGGAAATTCCTTATGGAACAAGGAGCAGAGAGGCTGGAAGACATTTTGAAATGTGCAGAGAGATACCAAGCAGCTCAAGCTGAATTGGTAGGAACAAAAAGGAAGCAGGTAGAAGGATATAAGCCACCACCGCAGAATACCGATTTTGACCAGATGGATCAACCATACAGATACAAGCAAAGATTTGATAATAAGGACAAGAACCCTCAGACTCAGGAAAATAAACCCTACAAACAGGGAGCTAAGTGGTGCAAATTTTGTAAGATGAGCAACCACAACACGGATGAATGTGGGAGGAAAAAACCCCTTCATCATGCTGCATGTCTACAGGTGAGGACTTCTGTTAGGAAGGAACTGACTGTGGGTCAGAATAGCCTCCATCACCCACCTACCCAGGAGATAGTGACTGTGAATGGCAAACAAGTCACAGGAATGTATGACACAGGTTTGTCCTATGACGCAGTCGTGTGTGCATCTCTGGTGTGCCCTGAACAAATCACCACAGAAACAGTAGAGATTCAAGGGCCACTAAAAGGAACATCACCCCTTACTTTACCCATAGCAAAGATTCATGTCAGTTGTCGCTATGTGGAAGGGGAGATAAATGCAGCTGTGATAGATGATCCCTTTTACCCCCTAATGTTGGGGCGTAAATATGTTTTCTTAGGAGACCCTGTAAAACCTATGGTTATGGCAGGAATCCAGACCAAGGCTGACTCCAGGAACATAGAGAGGGACACCAACTTAAAATTTCATTCGACTGAAATGAAACGGGCTCAAGAAGCAGACAGCACATTGAAGCCTTGTTTTGGCAAATTGTCAAAGACACATAACACACCAAGGAAAGGACACTTCTATAGGGAACATGGACTCTTGTACAGGAAAGCTGGAAGAGGGACGAAAAGTCATGGTCAAATTGTTGTACCATCCACCTATAGGAATAAGGTTATAGGCTGGGGACACATATCAACTTTGAGTGAACACCTGGGTAATGGTGCCACAAAACAAAGAATAGCCACCCAGTTCTACTGGCCAGGTATTACGGAAGACATAAATCAGTATGTAAATTCCTGTCCAGAGTGCACCTATGTAGATTCAGAAAGTCGACGGAAGAGTCTTCATCAAAAATCTACAAGCAAACCAGCAATCAGGGGTACTCCCGAGATTTGCACGGGAGGGGAAAGGAAACATCCCACACAGGTTCAATTGCAGTCTGAACCCCATGCGCTGGAAAAAAGGAACAAATCACGTAGCGAAAATCAACCACCTACGGATTTGCGAGGGAAAACCACATCCAACTATCAACGAAAAGAGGGCGGTAAACTTCATGGGAAACCTACCGACCCGGTTTCACCAGCAGTAAGAGCCTGGATGAAAAGCCGAACAGGAAGGAGAGAGATAGTAAAGGATGAATATATTCTTGGAAAACAGAATGTGGGCGCAGATTTTCTTAGTCGTCATCCCACAGAGCTTGAGGAGGATAGAAGGAAGGAAAACTAACCTCGGAATGGTCGATTTGCAATTGTCTTGTACCCAATAGTTAAGCTAGATATCATCCAGCTTAAAATATGGGGGAGCTATGTCGCGAAATTGGTTTCAAGTCATTGCAAATGAGTTCAGTTAGATTTATAAACCCATCTACGATCGAGTGACCGCTTTCAAAATGGCGGCGTATAAGCGAAACGTGTATCGGACAGAGGGAATCGCCAACAATAATTAAAAATAGAAGGGAACCCGTATGAAAAGGATTTTACATTTCAGTACAGGGAAGGATGGTGTATAACTGCATATAAGATGGAACGGTAGGAAGTTCTCATTTACGGAGATATATGCGTATTTCGGCTGCCCACAGTTACGCTAACAGCTGGTAAACCCACTTCTGTTCGAAATATTAAAATCAACAAATAACAGTTTGGGAATTTACATGGATAGGAAGATAGAGTTTTATCAGCTGTATAAAACTAGATAAGATGGAACAATATGGATATTATATATGCTGAGAATGAGAAAGGCAAAATTTCAGTCGACGCACAGATCGGCTGAAATCACGGTTCGGGAAGGATTTTTCCAGGTCTAGTCTTAGGCTGTGACGTATCTGCTCTCCGATACGTTCGCGCTGTCGTATATAAAGCAGTTCGGTAAAACTGAGAGAGATACACAACGCAAGAGGTTGAGACAAGACTGAGGGCAGATAACGCCACGACTCTAAATCCATCTGAAGTGTGAGCGGATCGCCAGAAAATTTCAGTCTAAGTGTCTGGAGTCTGAGGGTAAGCGAATTTACGATAGCTATCCTGTATAATAATTTCTTTTATTTTGTATTACAGGTTCATTTAGAATTCACAAAATATGCCTGTATAATATTCATTGATATAACGTATTATTATTTTAATATGATTTATTCATGTGCTTAGTGGAAGATGGTTGCTTGTACAAAAACGTATCAAAACTAGCCCCACAGCCAAATAGAAAATATTTATTATATTTAATGCTGTATCTCGTCGATATTAAATGCATTATCGCTTACGAAGATAAAGGCAGTCCCATGACCAGAGATTGTCTTAGGGAAATAAATTGTTAGAAGCTTCAGCATGGAAGATACCGCTTTTACGAGGTTAGGTGACTAGTCCCCTTCCTCGCTGCCTTTGCCTTCCCTAGTTCGAGCGCACAACTTTGTACCCATTTACAGCTGGTAAACTGGAGTGTTCTACAGCCAGTTTCAGTAGAAAGCAACCTGATCACGTGGTCACTCACTTTATTTATTTTATGTATTAATTTTGGGTAGTTGCTAAGATAGCATCAGATTTGAATTTGTACTTGATATGATTTGGAAGGATCAAGTTATAGAATATGAAGGGATGTATAGGAGCGGATTAAACCAGATGATGTTTATTACTGATATGTTAATATTAATTCTATATCATTGAACTGATGTTACTTGCTATGACTGTATAACTTTGACACCTGATGACTGACTTGTCTGACTTATGTGCTAGTCAGTTATACTTAATTGAAATGTTAATATTAATGCTATATCACTGAAATGATGTCCTTACTTACTATGATTGTATAACGGTGACATCTGATGACTGACTGGTCTGACATCTGTGCTAGTCAGCTACAAGTCTAGCCAGATACTAGCCAAGGCTGATATGTTACAGGTTCCATGAAATAACTCAAACCAGACTGTCCAGTGTCAGAAGCCGGTGCAGTTTACCCGAGGCAATCCCACAAAAGTGCAGGACCCCAAAGAGTGAACTTCAACTGGTCATTGGCATCCCTACTGTTGGGCCTACCAAGTCTGATATCAGCAAAAGACAGTTTTCAGCAGTATCAAGTTGGAAAGATAAGTGTCCTGTTTGACACTGACCACCTATACATGTGAAACAGCCAATAGTTGAAAACAATAAGTAACCATACATAAACTCAGTCAACTGATGACAGTTATCCTAAAATTCAAAGGACTAATAACAGTGATTTCAGTAACTTTATTATTTAAGATCTTGAAGTCTAAACAGACAATAATAGTAATTGTGTGAATATTTTTATATATATGTGTATACTCTTTTCCAACTAGTAGAAATAGAATATTAGTGTAATTATTAAACTATTTTAACTGTACCTGAGGATTTATTCACTTTTTTCCATTTGTGGTTTCAGTGAATGTTCACTAGAATATAAGTAATCATAAGATAGTCATAGGGAGGAGACACCTTAAATCCTGGTACTACTTCTTACCAAATGGACCAGGGTTTTTTTACAGTCTGACTATTTTTATGCAGTCTTTCGGGGTCATTATCACGTTTCCGGTTATCTTGTCCCGTTCTGTGTAATTAAAAGTATATTATTTATCAGATTAAGATGGGCTATCAAACTAGCTATTTTTTTTATTCTCCTTAACCTTATTATTAAGAAAAAACCTACTTTCTTTCAAGGTTAGTTTTGAAATTTGGTTTTTTTGAACCTTCGTGTACGGCGTTTGCGCTATATTCAAACAGAAAACGACTAATTACCATACAAACCGTCCAAGAGTAACGTCTGTTTCTTACTAACAAGAGCTAAGGTCGTTTTTTGTCCATTTCCTTACATTGTGTCAACTAGTGGCGTAATTTTTTCTTTAAAAAAAAAACTACAAATTGCGTCTTTTAGACTTTAGATTCAAACACGTGTTCAGACCGTCATATTTTTTTCTTTTATCTCCGTTTCCACCCCGTCTAAAAGGATAGTTCGTTTAGTCTGCATGTTATAACTAGTTAGTTTCAATGGCGCTAGAAAACGCGGGCATGGGCCTTTTAGGCTTCAATACAATACACTCAGTCACACTCGTACTGAAGCCAATGATGGTTGAAACTACTGGTGACAGTTCATACATTTATTCACAGGACTAACAGTAGAATCACACAGGAACAGTCAATGTAAACAGGATCACGTACATCATGTTAATTGTAATCGCTTGGTACATATCAGGCATTCTAAGGCTGGTGAACATTCAAATACGTTGGCATGGTCAATAGTGGTATGTTCTTTAATGTACAGTTCATAATGCCGCTTTGGTATCCCTGACTGAACGCGTCAGATACCTTAACTCCATCATAATAAGGACGAGCCCTTAACTCATGTAATCCTATTACCAGGGCCGTCGTTCAACTTGGCATAACATGCCAGTTACATCTTTTCATGCGGTAGAATAGTGGCCATTACACAGAACCTCGATATGACGTCAGCTGTGTATTCTTCATTAAGCAGGTTGCATAAACCCTGCTATAATGTTTGTTTAAGTATACCGCCAACCTGCGGTTTCCACCATATATAACTTCGTCACTGGACTTCTGATCATATGAAGACGAATAGTCTTAAATAGCTACCTTGAGCACAAAATATAAGTTCTGCATTACAGGAACGATGAGCTGTTCTCACGGCTAGGTAATCCTTTAACAAATTCTGCAACCGAATGCATAGTAATGATAAAGTCGGTGTTACCTTGAAACGAATCCTCAGAACACAAGAAACAACACTGTCGTCATTCCTGACGTACAGTAAATCACTGGGGAAAACTGCCAACGCAGTCACTTCGAAGATTTTCCTTCCCCAGGAAACAACGGACATTCACGTCCTACAGAAGCCAGTTCGCAACTCTCCCTGACGGAAGTCTAATTTAGCGCGCAACAACTGCGCATGGCACATAGCCCAGAACTGTTTACCTTTGACCCTAAAGGTCAAACACAATGAATGAACCAAAAAGGGAGATAACCCCTAATCAACCTGACACAGCAAAGTTAAGACATAGTTCCCTAACCTTGACCAGGGTGAAAAACATACAACCAATAAATCGACGTTTGAAACTCCGTCAAAGATGACAGCAACAGTTGTCTCTAACACTTACCTCCCCTACTCTCTACTTCCGGTAGCAGCAGCGGTGGCCATTTTGGTCCAGCCATCTGATCCTAATCAGGGAGTATTTTGCTTTTATTTCAAAGTTTTCTACTTAAGTCTCACTTTCTGTTTTTGTTTGTCTGTCCCCGACCAAAGCCAAGTGGCCGCAACGTAGATTTTTTCTTAGCTTTAGTCTTAATAAGACATATAACCTGTTTCTCTCCCCCTCACTCTTTCGTTAACTCCCATACGGCAGTATCTGCTACCGGACTACCTATTTATTCACTCTTCATGTTTAACTATTGATTCCTGCCTCTTGTTGATTATAGTTTCCGACATTCATAAGTTCCTCTTGATTTCTATTTTATATCTTCCGCCTTCTGTTGTTATGTGTTATGGGTATAAGAAACGCATATGTTTATATGTTCTTTCTTGCGTAAAATGTTGGCTTCTCTTTTTTTTTCAATCCCATACGACAGTATTAACTATAGGACTACCGTATTCTTTATTCTTCATGTTTGGATGTTAACATCCGTCTGTTGTTCATTATGGTTTCGGACAATCGTAAGTCTTTGTTTTGCGAGAAACGCTTGACTTGTTCCAGTATCGTTACATTTTTGTCTGGTGTATGCCAAATATCATAGATTCTGTTTTCTCACTGTTAATGTTCAATCAATCTTGCTGATTTCAGTTGTTTACTTGCATTGTTTCATTATGAAATAAATTCTTTAATCCCTGCGAGAAAAAAGGAAATTCATCTCTCACAATTTGAATTTGCAAGACTAATTTCGCAAATGTTTTAGATTCACAAACACACAATAAATAAGTATAGCTCATTTTAAACAAAATTAATAGTGTTATGTAATTGACTTCCAAAAATTTTTATTCTTGCAAAATGTGTAACAGATCTCTAAATATTGCACATTTTTATAGTAGGACACTAGTTCAGCAAGCGATATAATCGAACTTCTTTACGGAACTGTAGCAAATAATTATTTATGTTTGAAAGACTATTTGTTATTTAAAAACTATACTTGTTCTTTTTTTTCTTAAAGAAATGGGAAGAGAAAGAAATAGTATTAGATGATCTTCAATTGCCTCCACTCATCCACAATCTCGTCAAAGATTCTACGATGTTCAACCTACTTTTCGTTCTTCTTTTCCCCTTTCCTCTTATCATTTCATTTTTTTCCTGTCCTCATCATTTGGGGTTAGAAGGTTAATCGTTCCTCTGTGTGTAATTTACTTCCTCAATATATATTTAACACGCCATCTGTAAGTCTTAATCAGCTGTATGGTAAACCGCAGCAGCTGACCACTCGTTAATATTTGCACCACACCAGATCCTCGTGTTATATTCAGATTATCATGCCATTATTACGTCATGCACACTTTTGGTTGAAATGTGTACTGTTACTTTTATAAAACTTTCCAGCCACCAACATTTTGAAACAACACAAACAACAGAAGACTCTTCTTCTTCAAGTACTTTCCGACTGACATTTAACATGGCAGTGGCAGTTGTAGGTTGTGCGAGGCCGTAGACAGGCGTGAACTTACGAGGCCCGTTATAAATAAATTACTGTCATATCGACAAGCGTATATTTTTGCGGGAGGCCCATAAAATGCGAGTCCTTAGGCAAAAGCTTTGGTTGCATATGCCATTAAATCAGCGCTCCGCAACCGTTGTACCGCCGTTGTCTGTCTGGTGTACCGTGACGCCAGGCAGAATACATCATATAATGATATATAAAATTATATGTTATAGTAAAATATTACGAAAGAATCTCACACGTGCAATTTTACAAATAATAACTTGAGTTATCATCATCCACCAATCCATCACAAACAATTAGGAAGCATTATCTTATGACTGCGTCAAATTTTAAATTTTTGCCATACCCACCTATTTAAATATTATAGTGTGCCGTGTAATTTTGAGAGACACTTTAAGTGGGCAGCGAAGTGAAAACGGTTGTGGAGCACTACCTTAAACCGCCATTGTACGAAGGCAACAGACAGACCAGAGCAGAAGACGGCTTAATTAGCATAATGTTACCTTATCGTATTTCACTATCAGAAAAGTCTCCAGCATTGTTAGTTCTAAATGACGTTATCGCTGTTGTTTTGAAAAGGTGATGGGTGGAGAGCGGGCACGTAACAGCTGACCATTATTGCCTCTTCTCGTTCCATCTTGGTCTACCCTGTTCAACCTGAAAATTGGTTATAATTGGGGTATTTAGTGTCATTTGTTGAGCTTTTTTTTAGGTTACTGGTGTTAGCTAGTGGTAGGTGTACCAGGGTACTAGCATCGTTACGCGAATGATCCATAAAAGTGACAAAGAGCTATTCAACAAACTCCAACGAGTGGCAGGCAAATTGGCCAATACTGGGCTATACACAACTCGTTGGTAAAAGTTCATATAATTTATTGACGTGGCACAGAAGACGTTCACTAGGACGAATACATTGTTTGACGTGGACGATCAACAATTATGCATGGTAGTAGTACAAAGTACAGTTTCTGATAACAATTATAGATCGTCTGCAGATCCATTACAAATCAAGTTCCTTTCTACCCAAGTGATTATGGTTCACTAAATGTTACTATCAGTGGGAAGTTAAAGCAATGTCCGTTGACCTTCTTCAAGGACATCTGCCATAGTAAACAGCTTCATACTAATGAATGACGTTTTCCCTACAGTAACTTGTCTTAATCCAAGACTTCCTTGTTTCATTACTTCACACAGTTAATAAGATCCATGTAGTTATACATAAAAAAATACAAATAGGTTAGAGACTTCCTTTGGCTAACCTCTCTTCTATATGCCAAGACCTGGACGTTGGCATTACGAAATATAATGTTCAAAATATGATCAAATACATCCTTCGCTCGTAGGAATTTCCACTACGATAGATCTAAGTGAGGCTAAGATCTCTACTGTTCCATTCTAGGAACCCAGCAAATATGGATTCCCGTTAGACTCCAGTGATGAGTAGCCATTTCACTTAACCATCAACATTTTTAATAAAATGAGGGCTCAAAACAACTTACATATAGAACTGGATGTTGGCTTCAACCTGAAGACCAAACAATCCTTCATAAACAACTCTTCCACAGAATTGTACAGAATAAAATCAACACACACGGACAGTAAGTCCGACTTGCCCTTTCCAAATCCTGACGTCATACCCCTAAACTAGGTAACCCGTGCGCCAAGAGCAAACTCACACTCTGCATGGTGCACGCCCGTGCGTGAATAAATCGAACGCACAAATAATATAACTATATCACGACTGGTGCGTACTCTGGCAGGACCATAGACTGCCCTCTATGTAAAAAGTACGCAACACATTTTATTTACTAATTTTTATGAAATTTAAATAACTATTGTCTTTTGCAGTTGCTGGTTTTTATTTATATTAGTAATTGTCATTTTATTTTCAGTTTTGTATTGTATATAGATAACTATTGTCCTTTGCACTTGGTTTTAATTTGTATTAGTATTTATTCTTTTTGAGTTGGTGGTTTTTTTTTTAACCTCGTTGTCTTTCCTTGTCCTATGAGTAGTTAATAAGTTTGCGAATTTTTCTGTTTTTTATGACGTCATCGACAGATCAAATACTTTATATATCCTACTATATCACCCCCCCCCAACCACCTCCCAAACGGCTACGTCGACCGCAGTTCTTCTAGCATGCTACAGCGTTTCCCGGCTCTTCTGTAACGTCTTCTGGAAGCTGAATACTATAATTATTTATGTCATGTGATCCCTGGCGAGTCTCCGAGAAGACAAATAAAAAATGTGGCAGTAGTTCCACCAGACGTGTCGAAAGAGACGACGAAAGTGCGGATTACGCATTTTTACAGGGAACACATCATGTAAAAAATACTGGTACAGAAACTGCCATTGCAACATCCCATTAGAATATGCTTTTGGCGTGGGAGCCAACCGTAGCAACTGTAGCATGTTCCCTGAAGACCGAAAAAGGGAATATATTCAAGAATCCAACATAGTTGTATACGTCAATCAACGTTAAGTTCATAAAGAATTACTTTTTCGCTCCACTATTTGCCTTGAAGCGTTGTGGGAAGCTGAAATGTTCGTTCTTAAGTGAAGTGTCGCATTGGCTGCTGTGAGCGCAAGTTGTTGTTGGAGATCTGCAATGTTGTCTATACATCTACCTCATGGTCTTCCTGATGCCTCAAAACCAGATCTTCTACTGTTATAGGAACATGGTGGTAACTGATCATGCTCGATCCTCAAGAGGTGGCCAAAATATTGTATTTTCTGTCTTTATGTGTATTTGATGCATGATAATGCCTCTATAATTTGTCTGATGTGTAACATTATTTTCAAGCATTTCTTTATACAACGATGTGATGTTGTCACAGAGAGTTTTATGAGCAATAAATTTTCTATATACTCTTCTTTTTCTACTCGTGTCCTCTATTTTATTATCACTCTTTACCTTTTCCTGTATTTTTCGCATTCGTTCGTTTGCGAGAAATATTTTCTTTCCCATTCTCACTTTTCCGCTTTCTTTCTCATACTGGGATGCGCATTTCTATTATGTAAGACGTCAGCCACTTAGGTAGACGAGAAATTGTGAATATGCATCTATCTCAGACATACGAGCAGACTTTTGTCTGCACATTCAGCTGACACGCGCGTTTTCTTCGGCTGAGCGCTCAGGTGAGGCGCGATAACCGACATCTCCACGGCGCAATATGAGACATTTGTCTGGCAATTCCATCTGACACGGCACTCACTGTTGGCCCTGGTCAGTGTGAGGTGTGAAGACGAGAAGTGTCAGTTATGGCATGCGTCTAGTTAAAGGGAGGTGTTAGAGAGAGAGAAGGGGGGAGACCTGCGCTATTGCGTGGTTTTGGAAATAGTGGGATCTTTTGTTTGTTTCATAGATATTAACCTGAGTCTGAAACTTTATTTCACTCATTCTCCAAGTGCAGTAGACGTGGTCACTTCGTTCTAGATACTTAAACTTATAAGTGAAATCTCTTAGTTTCGTTGTGATACCGTAGTTCTGTGTTGAGGTAAATATTACATTAAGTGTCTAATATTTTGCGAGTGATTAAGTGTTAAATCGCCTATTTTATCCTACTAGTTTCTTTTGTGCAGAGTGATTAATTTATAAGTCTGTTATATTCTCTAGCTGATGAGTTACAGTGGAAAACAGAATAAATTATAATTTCTAGCTTAAAATCATGTAGCTATAATGAATTTAATTTAACTGCTAAATAATCAGACGAGAATAATCTTTCTAAACTAACTTATAAATGCTAAGATGCCTCATGAGTGTTGACGGAATACGTAGGTATTCCTAATTCATGATGATTGATTTTTATGTATAACTTATTTCACGGGAAAGTTTAAACGTCAAGTCAAGCTCTACGCTTGCAGTTCAAAATGTAAGATATATTGAGTACATAATATGTAAAATATTTCATATGTGTTTTTTTTCTTTATTCAGTGAATACTGGGGTAACCCAACTTTGCCGGCATTTAGTACAGAGACAAACCTGTGAGAAACATAAACATTTTATGTCTTTAACCACGTGGGTTGTTCAAGAAACACCTGTCTGACAGTGAGGGTGCCTTCAGAGATAGACAGAATACTAATCCCACTAACGGGTTCTTTTTAAAGAATAAATGCTTATACCGGGCCTTTGAGCCAGATCATATTTCTTCACAAACTCTAATGTACATGCTGCCTTGTGGCGAGAATAATTGCTGAAGAAGGTAAAAATAAACATTAACTTTTCCGACATTATTTGACCAAGTGTGTGGTGAACCAAGGTTATCTGTTGAGAGAAGTTGTCCACCGGTCATCTTCCTAATTAAGGGAAACCTCGGGTTCTGACACTGTGTGCCCGCTGACACCCAAACTCTTACCTCGTGAATAAGTGACATTAACTTAAATCTGTAAAGAAAGAACGATCGCCTGAAGAGGACGCTCCCCGGACACGTTGAATGAAACCAATATCTGCAGAGCTGGGTATCCGCTTCATCCACAAATAAACAGATTAAACGAAGTGTACACTAAGGCTTGCGCCAGACGGCGAACGACAGCACGATTGTAGGTAAGGTTGTGTGAGTCAGGGCCCTGATGAAAGAACCGAGTGAAAGTAGACTGAAGGATGTTCTTCGTTTGATTCACTCACTTTGTAACTTTCCTTTATGCAAGATCTGTTGCTAAACTATATTTTTCCTTAGAATAGATACTGCTATCAAAGTCAGTTCATACCTTCAAAAGGGGAAAATATTAGACCCAAATCATATGTATCTGTGACTCTTTGGGCTATCATCGTTCTCCTAACGGGACTGTGGGCTAAACATCGAGGGAAGATCATAACTGTGGTCTATCATTTCTTGTAGAAATTCATTGATTTTTTAAAATGACTATTTATATATGCTTTGATGTAAATTTTGGATGTTGTGGTGGTGGAAGTTTATATTGATAAATAAACTGCCCTTAAACTTAATCAGCGCGTTGGTCAGCTCGTTCCAGAATATCTATATAATCATTTGTTATAGTTTTCCCACGTCTGTACGTCTAACTGTCGTCTTGTATGTGCGTGCACGTGAGTGGATAGAAATATATATATGCAATATATATATATGTGTTTAGACTGTCTGACTCCTCTAAATCTGTCGTAGAAGATAGGTGAAAGAGAGAAGATTTCTCGATTTCAGAGACAGCCTCTATCACAGTCTACCATCTCACTCGTGGAACTCTATTGCTATTACTATCTCTCACTGTGACTATCACTTATTCAAATCTATTCAGAAGGGACCAACCCAAGTCTTAATTCCCCTATCGAAAATCTACGACAGATGTCTTTTCCTGTTCTTTGATCAGGTACAAAGTTTGACACTGATAACAAAGAGTTGGTAAGAATACACTGTTGATCAATTATCGTTTAGTTACCATTTAGTTTAGTCAGTATATTGTCGTTAATTCATGCAGAACCAGTATAAAAGCATTCATAGGAAATAAATTTCAGCGCGTTGTATTTCGGAATGTACAGGCAAATTAACAAGTCAATTCTTATTTTTAAATTGTTATCTCTTCACTTCTGTCCAAATCTATATAAATAAAAGGCAAAATACAGTTGTTTCATTGTATGTTCTAAATACAAATCCGCATGCCTTATTATTTCTTAAGAATTTTGGCAGAGAGTCTCTTTAATTAATGCCGGTAACGCAATGTAGTTATTTCATAATTTAATATTGTAATTATGACATTATGAGTAATTAAAGTTTTCCGTAAAGAAATGTAAACAAATCATGGGCTATAATCAAGTTTTTACAAATTTAAGAGTAATCAAGGGAAGTAATATAAATGTAGTGTCTATCAGTATCAAGGGAAACAATCCAAATGATACAATTATTATTAAAAGGTCGTAATTTTACAACTCTACATTTCTTTATTTTACATAGCAATTTACATTATTTAAACAAACACTAATGCTTCATGCGAAAATATATAAAAAATTACTTTTATGTAGTATTAAGTTATTATTACTGTTTATATAGATTTAATTACACTTTACCAAGCAGTTTCTGTTTATTTAGCAAATATTACGTAGTTTTTCAAAGACTAGAGAGACTTCCTAACTGAAACAGACCGAAACATCTTTTATAAAAGAAAAGGGTCTTTATAATTGGACATATACCAATCTTAAGCGGGGTGCGCCTCGCCAAATTAAGGCAAAATTTAAGTTTTTTTTTTAATTGTTGGTCCTTAAAAAAAAAAAAAATTGCTCAAAGCTAAACAAATTAAACCAAAAAAAAAATAAAAAGAAACTAGCTTAAAGCTAAACAATTCACCAGAACGAAAGATCTTCTTCATTTAGACATGTGTCCTAATATAACAGGCGTTATCAGTATGTCTAGATTGAATGGGTCGTGTCTCACAGAAAAGAGTAACATTTGTTTAAAAAATGCAGCTCAACTCAATCACTATGTCTTTTATGTTTGAAGTATGTATGACAGAAAATAATAATCATGTTTTTTTTACAAGCAATAATCTATAAACGTTTGAAAAGAACGTGCTACGAAAAACAGTAGTAAGAACGTTAAAACATTATGAGTTGAACTATTCTTAGTCACTTAAAGCAGTAGTCATTTACTTAAATGAAAATTCATTTTCACTCGAATATCAAAATATTATAGTTTGATTTCGACATTTCATAAGTTTCCTATACAGTTACAAGGAAAAATTCGGGCAACGCCGGGTACTTACAGCTGGTAATTTACATGAAACAAACGTCAAAATAAAGGCAATTAACTGCAATTATACCACATTAATATTACATCACAGGACTTCAGAACAGGCAGCAATTTTAGCTGTCTCTTGTAAAGTCAGTTCATTAGTCCTTTAAGATTGTATCTGATTTTATATTGTTTCTGCGAATGAAAAGAATAAGAATTATTTGTCAAATGGTAGTTATTGCTCCTTGCTTTGACATTTGTTTCATATTTATATTCTATGGATACAAGTCAGAGTATACCAATTTAAAAATAGACACTGCCTTTTCAAAACCCTGTATGCCAGTTGTTAAAATGAATGCGGTAAGACTTGCTGCAATGTGCAATGGGAAAAAGAACTATATTTTTACTCGAAACAAAACAAAAAAACACTTTTTATATATGTTCTTCTTAGTTGTTTCTCTTCCACACTGAGGTAAAGAGCTTTGCGAGAGAGAAAACCAAACTGTACTTTCGACGTCTTCCTCATGGCCTAGTTCCAGTCTAGCCCTGGTCCTTCAGAGATTGTCTTATGGTTGTCCTCCCAGCCAACTCTGGGTCGTCCTGGAGGTCTGGATCCCTGGCTCTTGGTTTCCCATATTTGTTACGGTAGCCGAACTTATTCCATTGTGCACACGTGACCAAACCATTAGATTTGGGACTGTTCTACTCTAACTGCAGGGGCTGGCTTTTGAGGCCTTGCCCGTATCGCTTGGTTGCAGACCATGTCTTTTCTTGGTACTTCAACTACCCTCCTCAGATACCTCAATTCTGAGGTTTGGAGCTGGGTTTTGTGGGTTGTAGTCATTGTCCATGACTCGCGATCCATATGTCAA
Source organism: Oreohelix idahoensis (assembly GCA_024509875.1). Lineage (NCBI taxonomy): Eukaryota > Metazoa > Mollusca > Gastropoda > Stylommatophora > Oreohelicidae > Oreohelix > Oreohelix idahoensis. The sequence goes on from JAMPIV010007019.1 coordinate 540,204, forward strand.
GACTGGGACATACGTGGAGCGATATACAACTGTCGTAGATTTTTAGATAGGAGAATTAAGACTTGGGTTGGTCCCTTCTGAATAGGTTTGAATAGGTGATAGACACAGTGAGAGTTAGTAAAAAGAAATAGAATTTCCACAAGTGAGATGATAGACTGTGATATAGAGGCTGTCTCTGAAAAAAATCGAGGAAATCTTCTCTCTTTCACCTATCCTCTACGACAGGTTTTAAGGCGTCAGACAGTCTAAACGCAGATATATATATATATATTACATATATTTCTATCTACTCACGGGCACGCACATACACGTGACGGCAGTTAAACACACAGACGTGGGAAATCTATAACAATGAATATATATATATATACTAGAACGAGCTGACCAACGCACTGATTTAGTTCAAGAGAGATTTTTATTATCATCTAAAAAATCTTCTCACAACACCTAAAAAAATACATCAAGGAAAACCTATACAAATAGTCATAAAATTCAAGAAAATGCTACAAGGATGATAGCCCCGTTATGATCTTAACTCTAGGTTTAGCCCACAGCCCCGTTAGGATGACAGATGATGGCCCAAAGAGTTATAGATGCATATGGTTAGGGTCTAATATTGTCCCCTTTCTTGAAGGTAAGAACTGACTTATGACAGCCGTATCTATTCTAAAGGAACAATTGAATTTAAGCAGCCAATCTTCCGTAAGGAGATTATAAAGTGGGTGAATCAATAGTTATCAAAAAAAAAACTCACTCAGTCCACTTTCACTCGGTTCTTTCATCAGGGTACCCTGGCACACGTGCTTACCTATCTGTACCGCTGTTCGCCGTCTGGCGCAACCTTAGGACACTTCTCTACAGTGAATCTGTATTCTTTGGATAAAGCGAATCCCAGCTCTGCAATTACAGGTTTCTTCCACTGTTTTCGGGGAGCGTTCACTTCACCAGTTAAATTTTTGGTTACTGTTAATGTCACTTGAATCAGTTTAGATAAGCAAGTTTAAACGGGCACACAGAGTCAAAAAAACACGAGGGTTCCCTTAATTTGGAAAGATGACCAGTGGACAACTTCTTTCAACAGATAGTCTTGGTTCACTATTCACTCTTTCGACAAAATGTCGGAAATGTTAATGTTATTGATTGTAACTTATTATCGCCGCCAGGCAGCATGTATATTTCAATTTGAGAAGAAATAATGAACTGGCTCAGAAGCCCAGTATAAACATTAGTCTTTAGCAACCGTTAGTGGGATTGGTATTACTATTTATCTCTGATGGCACATGCACTGTCAGACCAGTGTTACTTGAAAAAAACCCACGTGGTTAAAGATAGGAAATGTCTATGCTTCTCACAAGTATGTCTCTTTACTAAACGCCGGCAAGTTGGGTTCAAGTATTTGAATGAAGTTCTTAGCCACCGACCGTAGTTCACTGAAGTGGCGTCTTAGGGAAGAAATAGGTTTTCTTTAACATCACGCCTATTGGCGTCTTAATATACGGCAAATATCCACTGCTGTTGTTTCCGTAATCGAAGTGTGGCAAACTGAAACATATAATTACTATACAGAACTTACGTTTTTACATTTTAAACGGCAAGCCTACAGCTTGACTTATATTTAAAGCTTCCCGTGAAATAAGTTATATAAAAAAAAATCCCTCATCATGAATTAGGAATATCTGCGTATTTCCGTCACCACTCATGATGCATCTAGCATTTATAAGTTTGTTTAGAAAAATATACTCGACTGAGTAGTTAGCAGTTAAATTAAATTCATTATGGCTACATGTTTGTTAAGCTAGAAATATAATTTATTCTGCTTTCCACTGTATGCGTCACTAGAAAATAATACAGACTTATAAATTTATCGCTCTGCACCAAATCTAACTAGGGAAATAAATAAACGATTAACCACTTTAAACGTTTCGCAAAATACTAGATATACTAGATATAATATTTTACCTCAAACAGAACTACGTATCACAACGAAACTAAGAGACATCACTTATAAGTTTAAGTGTTCTAGAACGAAGTGACCACGTCTACTGTAAAATGGAGAATGAGTGAAGTTCGTTTCAAACTCGGGCCAATATCTTAAAATTAGACAAAAGCCCCAACTTATTTCGCAATCGAAATAATCTCCCCTTTCTCGTGTAAAACACCTACGTCAGCTTAACGCATGTCGTAACTGCCATCAGTGACCGAGAGTACGCGTGTCAGTTGCAACTCTCAGACAACCGTCTGCCGTGCCGAGAGTAATCTCACCCTTCGCCGGGCTATCCCGACGAAACTCTCGCGGTTTTCTGCAAAATGTAGACAATCCGTCTGCCTGCCATGTCCGACGGAGCGAATTTTCACACCCCAGGCCCAGAAATCTGGTCAGGCAGCGCTCTGACCGGGAAAACTGCAGACGAATGTCTGGCGAGAACCGTATATTCACAGCTATCGTTCGACCGGCAGAGACTGACATCTACGTAATACCATCACTAGTGCGATTCTCAGTTTTGAGAAAAGAAACCGGTAAACGTTAAGGATGGGGAAGAAAATATGTTTTTCGCAAACGAATGGATGCGAAAAAAATACAGGAAAATGTAAAGAAATATAGAGGATACGGGTGGGAGAAACAAAGAAGAGGGTATAGGCAATTTAATGATCATAACCTATGTGACAACAACCATCTTCGTCTTCTTGCCAATCTTTCTTTTGCTGAGGAATCGTTGATTTATTATTGCATGAGAAAATCTCCCAGCTGCCGCTCTTCGGGTAGCCAACTGTTCTTTGATGTCTCCTTCCCAGTCAGTGATAGCTCCAAGGTATTTAAAGTGGTTGACCTGCTCCAGGATCTGTTTTCCCAGCAGAATATGTCTTTTTCCTTCTCGTGAGATCACCATGGTTTTTGTTTTGGAGATGCTGATAACGATCCTTCTCTTTTCCAGTTCTTCCTTCCAGACTTACAGGTTGGATTCAAGATGTGCCTCTGATTTAGCATTCAGGGCACCATTGTCAGCACATGTGAACTCTGAAATACAAACTTGCAGAATCCCACTGAATGCTTTTGGTCCTTTCTTTAGATGCTTTGATGAAATCGTCCATGAGGAGTATGAAAAGATAACGTAAGAGAATATCATTCTCTCTTACACCAGTGGTGGTCCTGAACTTCCGACTTATGGTTTGCTGTTCTAACATAATTTCTGGAAGTCTTGTAGAGGCTCTGTATAAAATGGATCAGAGGTGCTGCAGTGTTCTTCCATGTCAAGCAGTCCCAAAGTTTACTCCAGGGGACCTTGTCAAACGCCTTCTCCAGATCCAAGAAACAAAGACGCATCTCACCTTTATACTCCAGGGTCTTTTCACACAGCTACCTGAGTGTGAAAGGGGGTTGGAGAGGCTAAGAGGTATGGCGTCCGCCTCGAATTCTAAAGATACCTGGTTCAATTCCCAGTAAAGGAACTATAATTTATAGGATTCTTTTTTCAGAACCAGATGTCCTAATGATGTCACCCCCCCCCCCACCCAGGGCCTCATGGGTAGTGAGATCGGATGCCCAGCCTCCACGGATAAGGGTGGAAAAAAGGAGGTTTCGTGTGCAAGCTGCGGACGTTAAAAAATCCCACGGCAGTTGGAAATCGTAAAGAGTAGGCCATACTGCCGCTGCCCTGGCAAAATTTTTAAAAAATTAGAAACCTACCCAACACAAAAATATTTATAGAATATATATCCTATTATAAAAACATTGAGATTCTCGCGGGTGCTACGGAGTTCGTGAACCGTGCTGAGATCCTCCATGTGTGATCTAAGGGAGAAGATCGGAGCACTGATGGGGTTGTCCGTGTGGAATGAAGATAGTCCTTAAAAAACCCAAAAACCAAAACAAAAGAAGATAAGGCCATGAGTACCTCGGTTTGCTAGGAAGCTGTATTATAGTGCGTTTCAAAAAGATCGGTCGACGATTGACTTCAAATATCTCCATATTCCTTGCACTGATAAACATGATTTTTTGCATGTGGTCTTATATTTTCAATGTCCCAAAGTTTTTATAAAATTCAATGTTGCAGGTAGTGATCTTTTCTTGCAACTGCTAATTCCTTTGATCTTTTTTAACGAAGTAATTATTTTGTCCTGGAAGAAAATAATTTACCGTAAATGAAGGAAGTTGCATATTTTCGGCATAGGCGTCTATACAATTCGAATGTTAGAGGGGTTTGTTAATTGATTACTACGTGAGGTCCTTTTTTATTTCTTCGAAATATTTGAGAGACTCCGATACAGTTTACCACGCTTAGTTTCTCTGCAGAAATAGTTATACATCTTCACTGCCATTGTATGCAGTGTAAGGAACTTAACTTTCATACCCATTGTATGCACTGAAATACACAATCAGTAGAACTGTAACTGAACACACCGGAAGGATCAATGTAATGTGCAAAACAGTGCGGTAGTGAGCTGAAACACGGGGAAAATCATGTGAAATACGTTCAAGATGTTAAATCGAAATAGCTCACAAATATGAAGGGGTAAGCCCTGTCAATACACGGTTGGAGTAGGAGGTGGTCGATTTGGTATACTTTAAATAAAGAAAATTTAAAACCATAAGTTTGTTAACGAGGAAAAAAATGTCCCCCTCGGGACATAGCGATCATTAGATCATATGTAAAGTTGCAACAATTACGATCAAGTGGTTGCAGAGATATTGAATATTAAACAGCGGCAAACATTGTGAAACGCACTATAGACCTCATCCATTGTGGCTCAGCCAGGCGTCTGAGTCTATACTATTCTAGAGTAAATTTTACCAGGGACTGGGATTTGCATCTATGATTTCAGCATTGTCGGTTGTCAACCTTTTAGAAAATGGGTGATACGATGGCTATCTCCCAATCCTTTGGTATGCATGTTCTTGTTGTGGCGCCAGGCTGCCTGTAGTATTCTCAGGTGTAATAGGTCACCTGCTGCTCCCATGTACTTAACAATTCTTGGTGTTATGCTATCATGTCCTGCTGCTTTGCCCACCTTGATTTTCTCTATCGCTGCCCTCAGTTCTTCCATCTTGATGTCATCTTCATCACCATTGGTTTCCTATTCTGTGATAGTGCTTATCATTCCTGAGGCTTGACCTTGCTCACAGTTAAGGAGCTCTGAAAAAATATTCTTTCTATCTTTCCATCCCTTCCTTTGGGGCAGTAAGCAAATAATTTTGCTTGTCCTTTATAAATGTAAGAGGGCACTGTTTTTCCTTCCTCATGCTCTTTAATGTTTTGTAAAACAATTTCTGGTTTTCTTAGGCATCTTTTTCTAGCTTTTTTCTGAATTCTTCCCAGAATTTTTGTTTTGCTGCTAGCACCTCGTTCTTTGCTTCTGTTCTGAGCATCACATATTCTCTATATTTGTTTTTCCTTTAACTTCTTCTATCCACCAAGTTGTTCTCTTTCCCTTCTTCCCAAGTCGGACTTCACCACATGCTTCTGCTGCAGCTGTTTTTATGATGTCCTTAAATTTAAACCTGAGAGTTTCTAGGTCATCTGATCGTTGTTTTAGGTTTCTCATGTCACAATAAGCCACTGATACCTGTTCTTAACTTCTAGCTCTCTTAGCTTGTTGGCCTTAATCCTCATTTCTCCACCTTGATTATGTATTTTCTTGCGTAGTGATGTGTAATTAAGTTGTTCTTTTTATTGTCAGTAGGTAGGGATCACTTCTAATCTCTGGCCCTCTCCAGACTCTAGCTTCCCGCACATACTGAAATGAGCTCTTCCTAACAAGGGCATCATCGATCACTGATTTCTCATTCTTAGTTGGTTAATATCTAGTGTGTTTGTATGCTTTTATGGGGAACTTTGTGTTTGTAACGACACGGTTTTGCTCAGTAAAGAATCCAAGGAGTCGCTTTCCATTGTCATTTTCCAATAACTCCACTCCATCAAGCATGGTCATTTCCAACTCTGGCATTAAAATCCCCTAGAAGGATAATTTCCTCCAGGCAGTCGTACACAGTCTTTTGAAGCAGCTCAAAAAATTCTTCTTTGACACCTGCTTGCTCATTTTCGTTTGGCTCATACACAATGACAAGGTTGACTATGGTATCTCCTTCTTTCAGATTTAGCACCATAACGCACACCGAGACAAAGTTCCATCCTTTGATGTTATTTGTTTGGCTTTTAGCCGCCTTTAGCTCTTTCGCTTGTGGGGACTCCACTGTAGAGCAGCATGTTGCCATTGAGGTCCACAACCTATTTCCGTTTTTTCTTAGTTTCCGTCAGAGCCATGATTTCTAATTTTGTTATCCTCATCTCCTCCACTAGCTCATCCTCTTTACCATTAATACTTCTACCATTACATGATCCATAAATCGACGTCCAGTTCATCACCTTAGAGATATCAGTCTGGTTTTCTCTCCGTTATTCTTGTAATCGTATTTTAAGGTAGACAGGTGACTGGCCTATTATGCCTTTGCAATTTTTATATCACCTTTTTAAACACTTCTATTTAACCTGATATCGTGTTGTTTGGATGTTTCAAATCTTTAAGCCCGTTGTTCACTAGGTTTCAGGCGACCCAGAGGCTGAAAAATTTGCACTCATCACTAGGTTTCAGACAACCCAGGGGCTGAAATATTTGCAGAATCAGGCACGCCATACAAAAATTAAAGCTAAAAAAATAAATGAATGTTTATATAATTACTTCTGTTTAATGATCACAGAACTTGGTGATGTTGTACACAAAAATGTGAACAAGACCACAGAACTTGTGAAAATTGCGAACATTTTTCTTGCTCTGTTGCAAGTTGTAGCGTCTGGAGCAACAATCCAATTAACGATTGTTTAGTGGATGTCTTAACATTAATCAAAGTGGATCCCTAAAGCTTGTGTCTTCATTTACTTGTTTGAGTTACAGACAATCTAATGAAGAAAACAGTCTGCTGCTTACTGTTGTTTAATTATATGTTATCTCGTGTTGGTGTGACACGATTCGACCCAGACAAGGGGTCTGTTGGTTGCATTAGAAAACCTGTCAAAATATAAACGACTTTTGGTACAAAGTATCTGCATACGATAGCTTTAATCAATCAATACCATTTAGCTCCCCAAGGAGAATAGGCCTTCAAAAGCATATGCCAAGTTCTCCTGTCATGTGCCATCTGCTCAATTTCTTTCCATGTTTTCCTCATCATTTTCACAATTGAAGTTTGTCAACCCTAAAGCAGCTCCGAACACGTATTTTTTTTTTTTTTGGTCTATTTCAGCCTCTCTTTCCCTGGAGATTCCAGAACAAGGACTGTCTTGTACTGCTATCGACAGGTTTCATCAATGTGTGTCATATCCATCGACAGTGTCTTCGTCTCAACTCTTGTTCCATTGGCACTTATTTGGTTCTTGTCATCAGTACCACTTTGGTGATCTTGTCATGCCATTTCAATCCTTCTATAACACTCAAGTATCCATTTATGAAAGTCTGTAGCTTTGTGGTTGGTGTTTTTTGTTGTTCTCCATTTTTCAGAGCTAAGCAGAAGGACTGACTTGACATTTGAGCTGAAGATTTAGATTTTTGTGTTGGACTTGATTTCTCTTGATATCCATATGTTTCCCAATGCCTCTTGCCTTTTGCTTTTTTTTTTTTTTTTAAATATAGCTGTCTGTTCCTTTGTCTATATTGCTGACAAAATTTTGTTTTTTACACAAGAATAATTGCTTTACTTCGGTGGTCAGCGGAAAGGTTTGACAGATACCCGTGTCGTAAATTTGGTGCATTACCGTTGCCTCGGTCTATAGGAACTACTTGTTATATTGATGAAAAATCAACGAACGAAAAACTATTTTTATTTGTGTACAAGACAAACTTGGTAAAACTACAGGATCTAAACCGAATCTGGATAAAGCTACAAAACCTAATCCTAACCTAGGGAAACTACAGTCTATTTATAATCCTAGCTAATCTAATGGCTAAATTGGCACTTGTTAATATTGATCTTTGCCCCAAAAACTAAAATTACCCCAGCCAGGGTAATTTACTCCTAGTTGCATTGTCATTACTATCAAAGGGAGACTGTAAAACAGAATTATTCTACCGCACAGTTGGCTTAACGCCTCTTGGTTCCTGCGGGCCTCCCAGGAGACTTACAATGAATAGGATCAATGTTTCTACCACGCATGTCATCAAAGGCACCTAATGTGAACGTTTGCATGTGGCTATCGACTGCATGATTTAATATGAATTATCATCTAAACAACCACTGATAGAGAACTCGAAATGCTATGGCACAGGATTCTTTCATCGGGTCAAATACAGTGGTGGTCCAAATCCTTTAGCAGTGAAAAAGAGCATGTTAAAACACAATTTTTTGACATATGTAAATAAAACTGCCATCTAGGTACCATTATTATTCTTCGCGTGAGATCTGCCTGGAGTATTGGGTGCGGGACGACTCGGTAAGTCTACGTGTTCGGAGCTGCTTTAGGGTTGACAAACTTCAATTAATCTTTTTTGTGTTGTTTATGTACCTCAAAGCGCTCCCATTGAACACATGTAGTGTATGATGTCACTTAGTAAGAATGATGACGTTAGCACGTTGTCAAGCGTGTGGTATGCTTAGTTACAAGAGTCTTTGTTGTGAGGTCTTGAAAGTGTCCAGACTTGTCCGGCGACAGTGTGTTTATTTTTTTTTTTTTGCGGAATGCGTATCATTTAAATGAAGAATTATTTTGTATTTCTATCATATATAGGATGTGGACGTGAGGACGCAAGTTTTTTTGTTTTTGTTTTTCTCAAATTAAATGTTGCCTCGTAGTTGGTTATATTAGGGCGCATGTCCAAATATAAAAGACGTTTAGGTCTGGTGTGACGTAATTAAGGTAATTAAGGTGTCGGGTATCAGTGTGGAGACCAGAATCTATTATTTATTCACCTACCTCTATGTGTGAATTTAATTTACTGTTGAAGTGACGTATTAAAGATGTCGGACTGTCACAGCAGTCTCTTGAGCAAGATTATCTACGTGTTGTGAATGTTAAGTGTTCTCTTACCACCCATCCGCTAGATGAATTAGCTGTGAAGAACCCAACACTAAGCTTCAGGACTTAGTGCACTTTCACTGTAGTCGTATCGGCTGTAACTGTTGTTTCATAATTAGGTTGCCAGGCCTACAAACGCGTAGTAGCAGGATCCTACGACATGCCTAAGGCAGCAGTGGCACTGGAACAGACATAGCCTAGGCCAGCACTTGGGCGGTGCAGCCGGATAGGCCACCAACCTGGGGTAAGCGCCGAAATTTGTTAATTTGAAAAGAACAAGAAAATGAAACATACAATCTCAAATGATAAAAAAGAATTATTTGCATATATGAATTTATTCATGTTTCAGAATGTCTATATTATTCCTTTTTTTCAAAAACAGCACACTGAGCGCCCATGTGTAATTCAGGAAGAATAAAGAAAGAAAATGCCTACCATAAGATTTTAAAGACATTACATAAGTGTATTATGTTTTTGTAAGATGTTGCAGTGAAAATCATATTGGTAAATTAGAGTATCATCGCTTTCAATAGTAGGACATTGAGTCTTGTAAGAGTACAAAACACCTGCACACACACAAAAAGGGGGGGGGGGAAGGGGGGGGGGTATAACGAGACCCTGCACCAAGTATAAAAATTCCACGGGCCGCCACTGGACACATCCCGTGGTCTCAGCATGAACGAAATTACATCAGCAGAATAGATCTAGTTTTCAGAAGTCCATTTAATGAAGAATTGTTAAACATAATATTTGTTTTATTCAGTACTCACTGACAAATGGAGAAAAAAAATAATAACAACAATAATTTTAAGTTGTTAGTTATTAGACTTTTATATAGAACAGAAGGACTGACATGGTATGACAAGATCACCAAAGTGGAACTGATGACAAGAACCAGACAAGTGCCAGTGAAACAAGAGATGAGAAGAACCAGACAAGTGCCAGTGGAACAAGAGATGAGAAGAACCAGACAAGTGCCAGTGGAACAAGAGATGAGAAGAACCAGACAGGTGCCAGTGGAACAAGAGATGACAAGAACCAGACAAGTGCCAGTGGAACAAGAGATGAGAAGAACCAGACAAATGCCAGTGGAACAAGAGATGAGAAGAACCAGACAAGTGCCAGTGGAACAAGAGATGAGAAGAACCAGACAAGTGCCAGTGGAACAAGAGATGACAAGAACCAGACAAGTGCCAGTGGAGCAAGAGATGAGAAGAACCAGACAAGTGCCAGTGGAACAAGAGATGTCAAGAACCAGACAAGTGTCAGTGGAACAAGAGATGACAAGAACCAGACAACTGCCAGTGGAACAAGAGATGAGAAGAAGACGCTGGCGATGAATAGGATAGACGCTGAGGAAACCTGCATATAGCATTACAATACAGTCCATGTTCTGGAATCCCGATGGTAAAGAGAGGTAAAGAGAAACTGACGACAAAATAGAGAAGAGAACTAGAGATAGGACATTGAACGTAGTGAGGAAGACATGGACAAACCTTGAGCTGATGGCACGTGACAGAAAAACATGGCAAAAGTTTGTTAAAGGCCCATGATCCATGGGAAGCTCAAGCGTGATGAGTGAATACATGAATGAACACTCACGTTCACAGGAATTAATAGGTTAAATGCAATTGTATCACTTTTCTTTCGATTTATACCAAAAAAAAGCAACGTTCTAACATTTTTCTGATTGTCACAACCTTCTTCACTCACAAACTCCAAGTAACAAGTTTCCACACTCCCAGTTACAAACCTCACAGTTTTTTTTTTGTTTTTTTTGTTTTTTGTTAATAGAAACGTAATTTGCAAACCACAAGTTACACTTATTACAATTTTTAAAAGTATTAACTTCTCAGTCTATTGAAATATTTAGCAAGTAGGACATGCGTTAGTCTCTTTCGTGGCATCCTGCAAATTAAAAAGCTTTACGCGGCGGACAAGGTAATACTGTCGTGATGGGAGATTTAAAAAGATTCTCACGTCTGAAATGGTACAGCTGAGGAACATTCCAGACCTATTTTTTTTTTTTACAAACAAACCAGACAGAGTCTTCTAGATGGAATTCTGAGAAGGGAAAGGTGGACAATCTCCAGTTTTCCAAAGACACTGTCTTATGTCTTAACCTGGAATACAAGGATTCAGCCGAACACGTCTTGGTGAGCTCTTAACTAAGACCTAATTGATTTATCGTGTAGCAGCATCTAATTAAAAAAATAAACAGTATGAATTATTCTAGAAGTTACAGTTAGACTAGAAGCTTAAATTCTACGCAAACGGGAAATAATTGGATAATGGTATCAGTCTTAGCAGCTAAATGAACACTTTTCCTCTCGCGACTTAAGACCAAATAAGCATCTCATCTTTAATTTTCCTTTCTAAAGGAAAAAAAGCCGACATTTTTTAGTTCCACCAGTTTCTATTACAAGTTGTCTTCTTAAGCCATTTTAACGAAATTTCGGTTTCTTTGCATTGCTTTAAAAACACTCTACTTAATGTTCGCTTGAACCCATCCACTAGTTCTAGTCACAGTCATGTCTTGTTATATTAGTTGATCATTTTCTGAGCGTATATTCTATCTAATATAAGTTGATAATTTTCTGAGCGTATATTCTATCTAATATTAGTTGATCATTTTCTGAGCGTATATTCTATCTAATATTAGTTGATCATTTTCTGAGCGTATATTCTATCTATCGCCTCTTAAGAATAGACTAAGGTGAGTTGGCCATATGGCCGGTTACTGCATCATGTAGACAAACGGCAACCACAACAACTTCATCAAACAACATGTCATGACCTTGAGCTAAAGGCACGAGACAGGAAGACTTGACATACGTGTCTTGAAGGTCTATGCTCCTCGAGGTGCTGAAAGAAGATGATGATGTTGTATCTTCCTGCACTTTCTCTCTGTTATCTCCATCTGTTTTAGTTGTTGTTTCATCTCTTCTATAGGTCTATGTGCGTTATTACATCTAGACAGCTGATACGTAGAATGTAAGAGAAGCATGTTATGTTAGTCATTTAGATAATCTGATTTCAGTCATATTTTCTGTCAGTTGTGTGGTTCTTGTTAGTCTTTTTTTTAAATTTTCATTATTAACCCTTCAGATCCTTAAGGACATAAACATTCAACAAACCTATGTCCGGCCTCCTTGGCCTGTACCATTCGTTCAATGTCTTTCTATGTCTTTGCTACCCCATTAATTTCTCTTCTCTTAGTTTTTTCAGCTTCATTCTGCCTTTCTTACCTTGTGGATTCCAGAACACAGATTGTCTTGTAATGCTAATAACATTTTTCCGCAGTTTAAGTCATATCCACAGCAAGCTTCACTTGTTTGCTTCTTGTCATCTGTCCCATTGTGGGGACCTTGTTACACCATTTCAGTCCTTCTGTTCTACGCAAGCATCTGTCACAACATGTCATCCGTTCAATCGTTATTTCTTTCTATCCGTTTCCAATCTTTCTTTTTGTCTTCGTCTACCTGTAATTCTTTTCCAATTGTTCCTCCTGTCGAGGTCTGTTTATTACCAAAACCTATGTACAACAAATCTTGGTGAGATTAAGAGGTTCACGCACCGCATTGTTATTGTAAATGTGGAATAAGAGGGTTGGTAGGATATCTTGTTTTGCTGTCTGTTTTGGCGGGTAATTTACCTTTCATATTTCCGGATGGCTTGAGAGATAGGGAGGGCAGATACTTTACCGGAAGCTTATGCCACAATTAATCTATGCAGCCTAGTGCATTATTACCATTATGAGGTAAATAGAGCATAAGAGATTAGCGAGTAGTGCCACATTCTTCAGATATAAACAAATATATTTACACCTCCACAAAGAAGATTCTAGAAAGCGTAGGCATAGTTTGTGTAGGCGATTTTGTCCATGAAACCTCACACATTCTGATAGGCGAATGCTTTTCTATCAACGCCAGATGAGACCCTAACGGTAATTAAAGAAGAGATAGTCTTGATCCAGCAGTGTTCAAGGTAAGAAATATTTTTTTTTTTCAAATTTAAAGATCTGAATCGTCAGAAAGCTTGGTACTATTCAAGAGAATCACCCAGAAAATTATAGAGCTAGGATTTTGTAGATTAAACAAAGTAGCAATAGTAAAGACTTGTGAAGAGTAAATTAAACTTATTCAGCGGGAACTTTCAACTTTCTGTGGGAGTTCGGTTAACGAAGAATTGATGATGATGATATAAGGATGTTTATATTTATTTTATGTCACATACTGCATTTTGGATTGACTGAATGTTTGCATATTTATATTCTAATTCAGTCATTTATTCTCACTCTCGTAAAACACTTTCATCTGTCCCGGCATCCTTATTTCTCTTGTTCATTAAATGATGGGCTTACCAAGAAATAGCTAATTTAAAGATGGGAAGGAAGGGGAAGGGCATGGTCCTTTATTTTCACACCAGGAGACAAAGATTTACGGGAAATTCCATCTTTTATATCTCCCTGGTTTCCTGTAGTCATTTCTTTAAGCGACTCTTGAGACGGTTCCAGAAGATATTCCGAGGTGGCACACTTATTGGAAGATCTACGCACAAGCAAACGTGATTCAAGACGCCATACGACCCCTGAATGTGATTCCAGACGTCATACGACCCCTGAACGTACACGAACCCTAAACGTGATTCCAGACGCCCCACGACCCCTGAACGTGATTCCAGACGCCACACGACCCCTGACGTTAGAAGAAGGCTCCATTGACAACACACAGATGAAAAAGCAAGAGCGATGTGGAAAAACTGGGCCCGTTTTATTATACTCCTCCTCCACACCAATTATCGACGAAGAAACTTTCTAAATATTAAAATATACCAGCTCCAACGACCTGAACTCAGTAATAACCATATGTTATTATTTTTTAACCTACAACTGGCACTTGTCTGGTTCGTGTCAACAGTTCGTATTGGTCATCGTGTCAACAGTTCGTATTGGTCATCGTGTCAACAGTTCGTATTGGTCATCGTGACAACAGTTCCTATTGGTCATCGTGTCAACAGTTCGTATTGGTCATCTTCTCATACCATTTTAATCCTTCTGTTCTACGTAAGCACCCATTTATGAAAGTCTGTAGCTTCTTTGTTGTTGTTTTTATTGTTCTCCATGTTTGAGAGCTATACAATAGGACTGAAGATTTGTGTTGATGATTCTGATTATTGTGTTGGACCTGATTTCTCTCGATTTCCATACGTTTCCCAAAGCAATGGAAGCTTCTTTGCCTTATGTATCCTTATTTTGGTACTACCGTCTGTTCCTCCAACTCTGTCTATATTGCTGCCAAGATAAATATATTATTCTACATCTTTTATGAGCGTTTCTTCACGTGCAGTGTTGTTATCGTTTCCTGCATTTATTCTCATTATGTTTGTCTTTTCCCTGTGAATTGTCAAACCCGCTTGCTGAGACATCTCATCAAGTATTCTCATGTTGTCCTACATCGTTTACATTACTGGCTTGTAAATATAAATGTCCACTAACAGACAGACAGGCACACCTACGGACGAGCGTGCGAACAGATAGACAGACAGACAGATAGGTAGATAGGTAGATCGGTAGGTGGGTGGGTGGGTGGACGGATGGACGGATAGGTGGACGGACGGGTGGACGGACGGACGGTCGGACGGACGGACGGACAGACAGACAGACACATAGACAGAATGACAAACAGACAGACAGATAGATAGATAGATAGATAGATAGATAGATAGATAGATAGATAGATAGATAGATAGATAGATAGATAGATAGATAGATAGATAGATAGATAGATAGATAGATAGATAGATAGATAGATAGATAGATAGATAGATAGATAGATAGATAGATAGATAGATAGATAGATAGATAGATAGATAGTGGATGGGTTTTTGGATGGAAGGACAGATAGATAGACGGACGAACAAACGAACGGAAGAACTATAGTTCAGACGGACAAACGGAAAGACAGCAAGGCAGACAAACAGACGGGCAGGCAGGCTGACAGACAATTAACATGATCCAGTTACTGCGAAAGATTGGAAATACAAGTAAGATGCCTGATTCCGGACAATAAGTTACTCATGTCTAACTCTCACAACTATGTGTAAAAAACATTAAAATACGAGTATAACTGAAAAAGTAAGGCCCACACGAACACAGATCATACACATATCCAAGTTAATAAAAGATAACAGGGAAACAAGTTATCAAAGTTAACCTGTAAACAGAATGGATGTGTCTTCTGTTTTCGCAAGCAAACTCTGCCCATCTTCCAAAGTGTCCCATATCCATCGATTACCTCGGCTGATCTGCATAACGTTGGGAACTCAATTCAATGCACAAGGGGACTAGCTGCAGTGGTAGCTTCATAAGAAACGAAAAGGGAAAAGAATGAATGATTGAGCTCCCACATTGAACTGAAAGCGTTAAAAACACAAGATTCAGACAAATGTTTCATTCAGTGTTTACAAGAGGTCAGCTACAATACAAGCCCCGTGCTCCTAAGGGAGTGAAAAAAGATTGATGAGGATGACGTTTAAGAGAGATCATAAAACGCAATCTATGACCGACTACACCCCTCCTAGCCCCACACATTTTTATTATCTATCTCACCTTTGTCTACCCACAACATCATGTTAAGCTAACACGTATTTTCCAGGTGAACGCAATACTTTTAAAATCTTGTTTTAGCGATGCCCAATTTTTGCCACTCTTGTGCACACTTTGAAAACACCCAGTTCAACCAATCTTGGTTTGTTTTTTGGTTTTTTTTTATAACTTGACAATTCAGATATCCTAACCGACACACGGACCAATTGTTTTGTTTTTCTTTTTTGTAATCAACTTCGCTTCTTGATATAGTTTTTTTTTGGCCCCCTAACGATATGGGGGGGGGGGGGTGGGGGGGGGGGGCAGGGAAGATGTCTCGTTTTTGCATTAATCATCTAATGAATGCTAGCACAGTTCAAACATTGTTTTTTTTCTTTTTACAGACATAACAGTTCTGCTGAGACCTACCATATTATGATATGTATTTGTTATGTTAATATACAAGGAGTACCTGTTTACAAACGGAAAGAAAAATTCAAAAAACTTACAAACTAGTTATCTGCATATCTAATGCTGCTGACCCTTAACTGGACTTCTGTGCCATGCAATAAAGTTCTATCATACAAATTCAGAGTCAGCAAAAGAAGTTAACATCGAAGATCTACCAAGCGATTTCAGGCTCAGCAAGATAATTTGCCTGCCGTGCGTTATGAGGGCGCGAGAAGGACATGCCTATCACGGGTTGCCTCCCCTTAGCTCTGCAGTAATGGTCCAACAGTGGACAAAACTCAAGAGTAACTAATGTGGGTCTTCAAAGGTGTCTACCTTCGCACAAGATCACTTTTGGGAGAGTTGTAGGTAGAAGGATAATGATGCTTCTACATCAAGGTAGTTTCCTCAAGATATTCAGAAAAGCGAGAACAATGCTGCAAGAGGCTGAGCAAATGTTAACTCCTAATATCTGCCGTCAGCTTTTGTGAATGATAAGGGTTTCTTATAATTCGTTAGCTCTTTCAGGTCCCCAGCTGAGTTAATTCAGCGAAATTCCTCTTATTATTATTGTATAGCTCTGTTTAAGTGCATTTAAGAAATTGTCTGAGACATACGGATGTAGTACATTCAAAATGATTAAATCAACTTTAGATTTGTGTGTGTGTGTGTGTGTATATATATATATATATATATATATATATATACATATATATATATATATATATATATATATATATATATATATATATATATATATATATATATATATATATATATATATATATATATATATATATATATACAAATAACAAATTTAATAATCAATTATAGTTAACAGTTTAAAATATTGAATAATTCTTTAACAAACAATAATCATCATCGAGTGATGTTTTGGAGTATTGGGTAAGAGTTCACTCGGGAGTTTTTATGTGTACTTAGCTGCCAATGAGAATCTGCACCAGCTGATGCTTAGTTCTTTAAAGATAGATGGCTGGATCACACCCGTCACAGGTCAAGTTTAAAAGTTGTAGCACGTTCCAAAAAGTGTCAGGGAGTAACTACCAAGCTGGTCCTGCGTCTCTAAGACCCGTCTGATGATGGTGTGTAGCGTCGACTTCAGGCAACTTATACCCTCACTTGTTCCAGGGATAGTACCCTCACTTGTTCCAGGGATAGTACTCTCATTTGGTACCACCGACTAGTATGGCAAAAGAAGAGAAACGGATACTCTCCTGAGTATTGAGTTTCCCGACACATACTTATGTGTTTCCTTCTTCCTATTCCACCATCCCATCTATCTCAGAACTTTACCCTCGATAAGAATTAATCTTAATCCCAGTGAGCGGAAAACTTTCATTACATTTAAATTGAATGGATTTACATTTACCTCTTCATTGGTTGAAAAGGTTAACAATATAATAAGTCTGTACATCATTTCTTTCATCATGCACTTCCTGCTCCATGTGACTACCTCTACTTTTAGTCCTCTATAAGAAACTCGCATAAAGCAAACACCAGCCCTTGCAGTGGTGGTTCATGAAATCATCATTCTATATGCTGAGGTTGCCAGCCTCAAATGACTTGGACATCCTCTTATCAATTTTCACATATTAATATTCACATGTCAATATATGCATATTATTTCACGTGCAAAACATAGAATTATAGATATACAGCTTACCCCAAACTGTTTTAGGGATCACTGACTGACTTCTGGCTCAAAGAAATAGTTAAGGCAACTTGTTGAAGATGCCTCTTACACGTGTTCTGGGGTGTTACTTGGCAATAAGCTCCCACTTTGACTCCTTGTTCAGATTCCTTTGATTCCAATTTTCCGTGTTAATGTAGGTAGAGTTTTCCTGAGTGATAATTCCTCAAGATGCTCAAACAAAGTCCGGTTCGATAAATGAAATTCTGATTCTACTATCTACTCTGGCTGGTCTAGTTGTCTCTTGACGAGTTGAATTTCACAGTGCTTTCAACCGACTAAAGTGTCAGGTTATATTGCAACTTTCGTCCCACGCACTTTGTTGTTTACTATTAGACCAGGCTTCAATAAGAAATGATGTTATTTTTAAATCTCGAATGCCGGCCAATAGTTACAATCATGCGTGGTTCGATGGCGTCTATTCAAAATATTTCCTCACAGGAAAATTCTGCATGTTATTTAAAAGATCATTTTGCGTATAACGAGTTGTTATATCCGTCGATTCGAGGTAATGATTGCACTACAACTCCCTACATTATAAGAAATAATGTCCTTGTAACACTTCTGTCCGGAAGCTTTCAGGTGCATGTCTGTAATATGTCCGCAGACGGGTAATTTATCTCCCCGTCCTTCTGCAAACACCGACCCTCGTGTAACCATCTGGGCTGTGACTCTTCATGACAGTAATTAGTGAATCACTGATAAGGTTGATAATGTTGGATTTTTATTCCCGTTAATGATATCCACCAAAAGATAGATATAAGTGGATGGAAGCAGACATCATCATCAGTTGATAAGATCTCTATGGTGTTGTTTGCTCCACTGTAGTGTATGGAATGTCAACTTGACCTACGCAGTGGTGTGTAGACATGGATTGAGTGTACAATGTGCGAATGATGATAAGGGTTCGTGTTGTTGACAAATGTTCTTTTCTCACACTCATGTATGACTGGAAGTCATCGACACCAACGACTGTGTACCTTTTCTAAAGTTTAATTGGACGTACACACTCGACAGCACAGATAGTGACAAATCACAGGTTGGCATAATACATCATAGTACAGTGGATAAATGGTCCTGCAATGTTATGTTACATGGGCACTCATGTAGATTAATATTATAATGGACTGTCAGTAGCCAAGCCCTCAGCATCGCCCATACATATAAATCATCTGACTTCACTGACTGAGCACGTCAGCTTATAAACAATATTTCAGATGGCTTCTAAACCTAATCTCGTTTAGCGACGATTCTCCCACATAATGTTCAGCACATATTTTTTTTTCATATAATAATATTGAACCGCTAATAACGGGTTCTCATGTGTAGCAGTGATCTCTGGACTAAACAAGCGATAATACGGGCATCCCCTTTCTCTTCTTGAAAGTCGCTACATGTTTTGGTTCCAAGATGGCTTCACTCGTGAACTGTCACTCACGTTTGGATGCAGATAATGAATCTGTCCTAAAGTTAGTCATTCATAAAACATTGCATTGCTCTGTAGATTTGATCATGAACAATTGACTGCATTCTACAGAATATAGTGCTGCTAGGAATCGAAGTCGTTTTCATCGAGTCAAATATATTCTCTTAGACATTCAAATCGTAACTATCGAAAATGGTGGCTTCGATCGAGAGTTCATAAGAGTGTCTTTGATTACCTTGGTAGAGGAAATATGGAACTGCCATTCCTTGGCAATATGAATAAACACTGGGGTAAAGCATACACGATAGGTCTAGACGACTATCACTTTCCCCACAAATACTGAGATCACTTTTTTCCCGGCGACAGGCCGACATAGGAAAACACACAGTCCCTATCAGGACGAAGCCAAATCACACCACACTCTAGCGACACATCCGCCGAATAGCCTTTGACCTCTCTAGAGACAACAGAACATATAGTTCGACTTAGATATGTAAAGATATACAGATATAAGACAGACTCGTCCTACTCAGACAAACAATACACATAAATTCAGGCCATAGATATTCTGAAGCAAGAACAATCTATTATTACCCAAACAACGAATAAATCGCAGTAAAATGGATTTATCCGCGGAGTTTGATCGAAGAGATGGCACAATTTTCAAGGGAAGTAACTCAATAATGACTTTCCCTTAAGCACAAAAAATTACCTATGTATAATATTGTAAGATATCAAAGACTGCACGTAACAATCACAATAGTCATATCAGCGCTACATAAACTTGCTGGGCATACGTCGAGTTAATCCGGCGTGGCCAATGTTTGGTACACAAGAATTTTATCAACCTGACAGTCGGTCAATATTGCATCCCCTGTCTACTCTCTCAGCAGTGATGTTCAGGTAAGCAGACAAGACGAATTATTTCGTAGAAGAAGTGCAAACAATGACTCTAAAATAACAATACTGCCGAAGAGGAAAAGAGAGCGGATCCAATAATGTGACAATGCCGTAAGGGGCCAATAAGGAGGACTGGGCGTGGGGCGGCAACCTCATGACCTAGAAACTTTAGGCCAAAGAAAAACTTCAACAACAACGTGGAGTGGCAGTGAAACATATCGTGTGAATTAGTCTCTGGCGTTGTATAGGACTTATAGTAAAGGAACCTGTTGATAGTATTACAAGGCAGTCCTTATTCTGAAATCCCCAGGGTAAGAGAGCCAGAGGGACAGCGAAAAACACACGGATAAGGGAACAAGAAAAAGACATGAAAGGAATACAAAAAATACTTTGGACATAAGTACAGCCTAGGAAAGTTTAGCACGAGTTTGTTGAAGGCGTATGTTCCACAATGAGCTTAAAGGTATGATGATGATGGTGATTGTCACGGATTGCCTCCCCTGCTTTGCAGTAGTGGTCCAACAGTGACCAAAACTCAAGAGTATTTAATATTGGCTTCCATTGTATCTACCTGAGCACAAGAGTACTCTTCGCAGAGATGAAGATGGAAGATTAATGACACTTCTACCTGAAGGGAGCCTTCACAAGATATTTCCAGAAGTCACGAACAATGTCGCATTAGGATGAACAATTGTTAACGCATTATATCTGGTCCGTCGCCTTTTAAGCAATGGTTTAGCCCGTTCAAGCCCCCAGTTGGTGTAATCCAAAGAATGCCCTCTTTTACGTAAAAGCTCTGTTTAGAGGTAAATAAATGTCCATTTTTATATATATATAAAATATTCTGGCTCATACGTTTGCTTTCATACATATAACTGAATCAACTATTATTGTTTAGTTTTAAAACAACAGGTAACAAATTTAATAGTGAATTAGTCTTTAACAGGTTAAAATAAATATGGAAAGATTAGTGGAGTTTTGATGGATATAAAGTTCTCGTCATTGAGTCGTAGGTCGGAATTTAACCTTATACTTTAAGTTTAACTGAAATGTCCTGTTTTCTGGTGCCTTTTAGCTTAGCTTGTATGAGTGTGTCCTGCCGCCAAGGTTTTTGTCTTGTTGTTCTGGTGATGAATGTACTTCTCTCACACGTGGCGTTGTAACTTCAGTACTTCATACAGTCTGATAGCTTGTAACCATGAACCCAAATTTTGGGAATACTCAATCTCCCTGCGCAGGTTTCAGATGGACACGAGCTATTTCGGCGCATATGCTCTCGAATCAATTTCGTCTGAGAAATTCCTCTTATGACGGTGTTTTGTAATACACTTGGCCTGGGAAACTAGTAATTCCTCTTCGACGGGTGTCCTTCGATACATATGGTCTGGGATATTATTTCTCTTATGACTGATGACCCAATTCCTATGTTTCCAGTCTTGTATTTATAAAGTCTTGGTCCCTGAAGTTTTACAGTCTGTGTATTTAAATATACGGGTTTACTCTTAAGGTTTCAGAGTTGCCCAAATACTGTCGATCTGTCACTTTTGATTTCGGTATTCCAGGTCCGATCCTTCTCTTTCTGGCTTGCTCGGTTGTAGTTGCGAAGCTGTCTGTTCTGTGCCTCTGAGTTCACTAGATTATATCTCTCATTCTCAGTTCAAATCATAGATTGTGTTTCCGCCGAACGTTCCATTAGAATTCGTTGTATATTCCGGTATCTCACTTCAAACCAATCAAATCTCTCTAGCACTGTTTGGGTGAGTGTTTCATTTAAAGTATCCCCTCGCGTGTTTTAAAATATTAATTTTAATATTCCATACGTGGCCTCTGCCTAATCATGCGGTAATATTTCCACCCAGATGTCTACTCTGACATCTTATCTGCAATCATGATACAAAGATGGCTCAGATGAGACGATTATCCAATTATCGCCTTTATCTGCGTGCATCCGCCAGACAGATGTCTGGTCAGACAATGTTGTCTTCTTTCATCGTACGTACAAGCTTGTGTCAACGCGGTAAGCAGCTTTTCACTGTGGTCAAATGTTGGACCGCCGCGTTTCAAAGGGTGGTCAGACTGAGAGAATAGATAAGCGTATGACCGGTATAATTACCTGGTATTATTGCGTTTACCTTGCGGAACGTAAACGATTCTGCGTTTAAAGCAGATACGTCCGTAGGGGAGAAGAGTGTTAGAGACTTCACCCTACTAGATTCAGCATAGAGCAAAATAATGAATCAAAGGGCAAAAAATTGCCAAATAATAAGCAAATAGAATGGGAGAAAGAGAAAAATGAAGAAAAAAATGATACTGACGGAGTGGACGTGAGATCGCACAACCTTTTCGTCACGATGATGATGATTTTTACACTGAAGCAACTTTCATAGTTAAGATTGCTTAACTAGAGAACCATCAATTACCATAAGCAGTCTTCCTTTAGACACCATAGAAATTTGTCCATCGAGTTAACAAACTTACTTACTTACTTACTTACTTACTTAGTCGTTCCCCTTCTACCGTGAGGTGTAGAGGTTTGGAAGAGAGAGCGCCAGACTATCCTATCGGCTGTCTTCCTCCTGGCCTGGTTCCATTCTAGTCCTCGATCCTTCAAAGATTGTCTAATGTTGTCCTCCCAGCGGACTCTGGGTCGTCCTCGGGGTCTGGATCCTTGGCTAAGTTAACAAACGTTTGACATATACCATGCCTCATAATTGTCTTTCTTCATCTTTTCACATATGCCTTTGTGCGACGTGGGGAGAAACAGTTTTTAGTCTTTGGCATGACGTGTAGTTGGGCGGGGGGTGTAAAAGGGGGGGGGGGATAAAAGCCATGTGACTTAAACTATTGTTTACTCAACTTTCTTCTCAGGCGTCCGATTTATGGTAGGACGAATATGAATGTTTCTGAAAAGCGCAGGTGTTTGTTAATAGACGAATGCGTCTCTCGAAGTGGCAAGGTGACTATTTGGAGTGAAGAATGTGTTTTTTCATTTCTTTTTTACATATTTATCAGGGGCTCCCAACTTAGAGTACACGTACCCCTAATAGCTATGAATAGCTTGCCAAGGGAGTACAGAAAATATTTAGTAAACAACTATTATGCTCAACTGAAATATTCCAAAAGTAGCAGTTATAGTGAAATATAGCAGAACGGTGAGTCTTGTTTTCAAACCAAGAAACAAACTGAAGACTTAACCTGATATGCAGGTACGTTTTCCACAAAATGTATCAAGAATAGAATTTGTTGGTTGATCAGAAACTCAATAATCAAGTTTTTCACTAATGTATTTGATTATGTTCTGGTAAACATTTACCAGCTTTATGATAATAAAATGCCATGAATCGGATATAGATTTCAATATGAAAAAAAAATAATTTATTTGTTTATACATTTTTTTAATGTGCATAATGTGGTAAACCGGTGACGGTATTGTCTTCCCTGCTCCGCAGTAGTGGTAAAATAAAGGCCAAACTTAGAGTATAATGATAAGGGTATTCAAAGGTATCAACCTTCGCTCAAGATTACTCTTGGCAGAGATATAATTAGATGAATAATGTTTCTACTTTAGGGAGCCTCACAGGATTTTGAAGAAAAGCAAGCATTACGACTGAGATCATGAACTGTCATGAACTTATTATTCTCCCGCCTCTTCTGTGAGTTAATATATTTTCGCTCGTATTTCTGAGCCTCAGCTGAAGGGGATTCAGTAATTATTAATGTTAAAGCTCTCTATGTTTATGTATTTACAACAGTATGATTCATACGGGTGCAGACATACAATTCACCCAAGAGGGATTAATTAAACAATAGCTTTAAAATTACACACATACACATACATTTATATTTTTATATATTTATATAAGATCGTATAATAAATTTGTACACCATGATATCATCATCCACTCACTGCTCTCTATGGAGCCTGGGACCCCCTCTGCTGTTGGTTCCTTGTGAGGAAACCTGCACGAAGCAGTCATCATCTTTTGCAGTTGTGGTTCATGTTATTTTCATTGATGTGGTTACCAGCCTCATATGCTACTGTACACCCACAAGCAATTTATACATGTCAAAATGCAAATATAAATGAAAAGATGTACATATTACAACTTAACCAAATTTTTTTCTGGCGAGAACAGACATTTTGCAGAGGAAACGTCTGAATGTCGGGCAACTATTTTAGGATGCCGTCTTTTTTTCAAATGAGTAAGGTGTCTGACTTAGAGCGCTTGAAGTATGATCCTAGAACTTAAGGCACAAAGTGATGTCTCTGATAATTCACGTCCTGTCCTATGGCCAGTCCTATATTTGGGTCCTGATATTCCGTGTTCCTTGCTGTCTATGATTATTCTTGATGAAATTGGAAGTCAGCGAAGTAGTCTTATAACGCTGCAGAATATAAGTGAAGTTTTCGCCTACACACCAATTTTGCTACTTAGAGGAGAAGTACAATCAGGTGCAGTCTATCTTAGCATCTCAAATGCCAAACCAATTGCAAATAAGTGTCTGTTTTGGTAGGGATCTATTCCCCACTCTCATCTCTCATGTATATCATTACTACATGACGCCATACGATAACGTGTGATTTTCAAACTCCATTACTATATAAGGTCTTGCTACTTCCGTTGGTATTTGTCATGCTTACAACTCACTACTTCACAGATTTATCACTGACAATCTTCTCCCAAATATTACTTTCTTGGAATTGTTTATCACATCTACCGGAAGTATTACAACACTGCCGGTGTCTTAATCTTCAGCACGATTGCCATTTCCTACATCCTAGTGAGATCTGCTGTGTATTTGGGCACGACATGTTTGCAAACTATCACCTTATCATGCGACAACTTGGTTTCGTGTATCTTCTCGAGACAAAAAGTCTGGGTTAACAATAGGAATGTCGCTCAGTGAAGACTCTTACTCCGTTTGGAGCTGGTGATAAGCGAAAAGTCAATGTGGCATGTTCGCTCCTTCGCTTAGCGTACCTTATAACAAAAGAGAAAATAACCAGGAGAGAGGGTTGGATGAGAGGTGTGACAAGATGGGATTTTTAAAAAAAAAACCTTGAACGATGAAAGCGACAACAAGGATACTGGAAGAATTAGTATGTACAAGGAATAGCAGAGTAATAATGCCGGAGAGGAGTGAAGAAAGAGAAGAACGAACATATTTTGTGACAAAACCCTAGAATGTATTTCCTGACATTTTGAATAGAGAAATGTTTCCTAAAAGCCAGAGGGTTACGAGAACCGAGAAAGGTTGGGGATCCCTAATCTATATAGACCAAATCGCTAAAGAAACATAAATTACAATCAAATATCTGTATGAACGACTTTCTGCCAAACGAATAGTGTACAGTATAGACAGAGTGCTACACGTAATGACCGGATTTTCCTGTTCCAATGGGGTACTGGCATTTCGTTTACAGCTGTAATTATACCAGACCACAAGGTCTTTTATGTTAGGACCTGCGCTTTAATATAATCGACGGACCTTGTACACAATGTGGAATAGGGCGCTCCTTAACACGATACAGAACTTCCAAACAAACAAACAAACGAAAAATTGTATACCACACTAGCAATTTTCATGGCTCCTCGCACTAGCTAATAGACACTAGTAGTTCTTTTCAGGGTTTGGTATTTATCAACAGTACACTAGAGATTAGGCACAGCGCTCTCATTCATTGACTATGCCCTCTGATATAACCGAATGACTTCTATCTGTTGTTGAGAGAAGCGTGTCTCGCTACACGAAATCAAATATCTGGAGGGAAAAGAATTAAACACATAATCTACTTCACACAAGATGTCTAAAACACGATAAGCGTCACCAATGTCATACAATCTGACGCATCAGCATCTGAGGATGACTACTAATGAATCCAGGTTAAAATATACTTTTTTTCTT
The DNA here is from genome assembly GCA_024509875.1 of Oreohelix idahoensis. NCBI lineage: Eukaryota > Metazoa > Mollusca > Gastropoda > Stylommatophora > Oreohelicidae > Oreohelix > Oreohelix idahoensis. The sequence continues at coordinate 566,186 of JAMPIV010007019.1, forward strand.
CTTTGTCATCAACTTTGATTGATTCTGCATTTGCAGTAGAACACATTTGTTAGGGTGGTCGGAAGTCACATGACATTTATATGCAAGTACTAATACGGAAACTAAAAGCACACAACAACAAAATTAAAACAATCAACGCCTGAACTCTTAACAACAAAGCGATTATGCTAAACATAGTCAAGAAACAGGCAAACAAAACATCCCGATGTAAATAGCTATCACTAATCACAGTCAGTTGTAAATAACCTAATGATGTAAATACAACCCAAAAATGACAAAGTAACAATATTTACAATAATAATAATACTATTGAAGAAAAACAAGGCAAAGAAAATAGCCAAAATGGTCTAATACTTAATGAACAGAAACAGACACACTATGAGATAAAGGAAACACCACATTTAAACAGAAAACGCTCATAAAGTAATGAAAAACAAAGACACATTACAATCACCACGTCACGTGAAAACTACCGATAACATAATTTTATAAACTGTAAATGTCAGAAAGTAAGAAAACAAAATCTGATGTAAATCGTCACCACCAACAACAAACAATTGGTTATCTGGTTGGTTGGGTTGTAAGGACTAACTTCATTGCACACGGACTACTCCATCACTGCTCCGATCACCTCCCTTAGATCACACAAGGAGAATCTCAGCACAGTGCACGAACTCGTAGCACCGGCTAGAATCCCAATGTGTGTTTATTTATGAATTACATATTCTATAAATATTTTTGTGGTGGGCAGGTTTCTATTTCTTTTTAAATTTTGCCAGGGCTGCGGCCTTATAGGCCTACTCTTTACGATTTCCAACTGCCGTGAGATTTTTAACGTGCGCAACTTCCACATTTTTTTCGCCTTTATCCGAGAAGGCTAAGAATCCGATCTCACTACCCAGGAAACCAGGGGGCAGGAGAATGACATCATTAGGATCACTGTCATTCTCATCATTTAAAGCAGACGACTACAGAAACCATTACTGCAAGCAGAGTATGTGTGTTGGTACAGGCTTCCTCAAGGAGGCCAGCTGCATGTTGTGTGTGGAGCACCAGAGAAGATGAATTAAAAGAAGAATTTTAATCCAAAATGATGTTAATTAAACATGGTAGTCTGCCGAGTAGGTGGATGAACGGTGGCAAATGAAGCTCTTTTGATACTATGCGGCTCACCTCCCATCTCATTACGTTTGAAAAAAATCTTGAGCGAATGTGTGACATAATTTACATTTATAATTTTCACGAAAAGAGCATTTCGAAACAAATAAAAGAGCGGTGGACTCTTCCCTTTAAAGTATGGATCGACTGGAATACGTGATGGCATCTGACAGACCAGTGCAGCATGGGAGAGGGCACAATACCATAATGTGACTCTAATGTAATCCTCTAACGGAAAGTCCCCCAACTTCACGAGATTTAAGTGACATCATCAATAGATCAAAGACATTAAATACTCTAATATAACTCACGAGTCAATGTTGGCCAACCCGTGAGTTTGCTTTAAAAAAAAAAAACTGTGACTTTTTTAACCATGTTAGGAAGAATTTTAAAGTGACGCGTGTATTTTTGGTGATTTTTGAATGTTTCTGAACTAGAAATGGGCTTAAATTACTATGGCAATATTCACGAATGGTTACGATTTTCTAAATCTTTATTTGTTCATATTGACTTAGGCGAGCACTTTCAAGTTCGACATTGTATAAGTTACCTTGAGGGTGGATTAACTTTACAATGTTATAACATTTAAGACGGTGACGATTGTGGTGAAGTGGGATGTTATAAATACTTATAGGGAACTTAGTGTACTGACTGAGATCAGCTGTGAAGGTATCTATATCTATTAAGAGTAGTGTATTATAGATAACCTTACTTGCTACCACATATCTATATATCTCAGTCAGAATTATTCTGGAATAGTGTGATGACTACGTTATGTGTCTAGGGTATGTGTATGATGAAGTGTAAGTCACAACAACAGAAAGATAAACAATTTAATTTAATCCACTACTCTTGACAACACTGTGACACTCACATACATATAACACTCTACAAAGATATCTTAAAAGAGTCACTGATAAACTTTCGAATAACAATATGTATTCATTACTGGCATGAATGAATATGTGTCCTGATTCAACTACAAGGGAACCAGGAATCACAATCAATTTAAATTACAAGTTATGTACAGAATGTATTTAATATGAATATTGTAGTGACATATATTATTACAAATGTTCTATGTGTGTCAGTTGTGTAGTAGTAAAATGAGGTAATATTGGTTTTGTTTTGTTCAAGCTCTGTTGGTATTTGTCATCATGACTTCAATAGTTTGTCTTTAGGGACCAGTATTGGAGATGTTCACAGTTCCTGATTTTAAGACAAGTAAATTCCCCTCTTAATGTTAATTTTAAAAGTCAGTTCAAGATGAGGGGACATAATGTTGAGCTCAGCTGGCCAATTCGCTTATCTGGCGTGATGGCGGCAGGAAAGGACTCCTCTGCTCGAATTCTCCTCTGGGTTCAGGAGACACCTCACTGATAGCTAAAAAGACCAAGGAGTATGCTGTCCGACTCAGGATTCAGCAAAGCTCTGACTAGGTGCTGCTCAGTACCATCAAGACCACTGTCCCTGAAATCAAGAAGGATGTACCTTCTACTTCATAACTAATTTATATTTTCTTTTTACACTGATCACAATACATCACAAACATTGCGTTCAGAGCGTTAGGCCAACAGTCAGCTTCATCTGAAATACTTTATACCAGCATTACCATCCTTAATGGTCACTACGCCTCTGCACTTCCAGCATTATTTCTGTCTAATCAATCATCCAGGTGTCAGTGTACTATTTGGCCATTCCATGCCGTTTTACTTCTCTCCGACACCCTCTGTTCAGGCTGGAGCATTACAGGCTTTACCTCACGTTGGCCACTGAACTACACATATATATACAGGCATAAATCAACAATTCACATTCAATTTTCATTAAAAGATATTGAATGGTTCAAGCTTACCACAATTCATACGAATAACACAGATACGTTGATTAGCAATGAATTCTGGCACAAACTGGCACAAATTTCCATCTGCCTATGTTCCAGGCTTTTATTGAGCAAAATATATGCTGGCTTCAACGCACTGATGCTTTATCAAGCTATTTTAAACAAGTGGTTTCGAACTAACGCTCCCAAGTGTGTATATCAGCGAGTCTGACCAATGAGCCCCGTTTCGACAAGTGTTTGAAAAAATGTTACCTTTCCCCGTTTCCCCTAACAACCAAGATAGTATTTATAGCCCGACCAATCGTGGTTAGGCTTTCATTTGTTGCGCTCCAATCAATTTGGAGTTTACATGGTAGGCTATTTCTGTAACGTAAATTTTTTTCAAACACGTTAAAAAAAAAAATCTTATGAGCAGAAATGATTTTATGCTGTCAGGCACCCCCAATATTTTATTTTGGGTATAATTTATTAATTCCTGGACTATTTGCGTAACGTTTTACATATTATTTGTCAGCAAGCCCTAAGGAACCCAAAAATACAAATTTAAAGGAGCTACGTGGCTGCGTTCAAAATATGCAATTTCTTTTACCTCCTGTTTCGAAGATGTTCTGTCTGGGTACTGTTATGTTCTCAACCGTAAACCCATCTAATGTTATCTTTTCTAATAAGAGTTTTTTATGATTTATAAACCTAACTCTGGGAAAGGGTAGTGTATTTTATCACTGTCCGTCTGAAAAAGTTAGTGCTTGTAGACTTACACGCGTGATAGTAGTAATTGTGTATCGCGCGACGCGTGTTTAATGTTCGGCTTTCTGCCTCTCCCTTCTCGCTATCCTTTTGTCCATCTGTTCGTTCGTTTTGGTAACGTAATGTAGAAAAAGACATGAATGGAATTTAAAATTTAGGTCATTACGCAGTCTGCCTCTTAATGTTTTTCCAAGAAATACAGCACACGTTTCATTGAAGAAAGCGGGTATAATACAGTAAGCTTTTACTATCAACGTGAAAGCGTTACAATTTGCAGACGAAGCAGAAAACAAGGGGGATTTCGAGTACATTCCTTGTGACAGCACTGTCATTTTACCATTGCTCTTCTCTTTATTAATTTTATTTGTTAGGCTTCATATTTACCTAATAATTTATATATGTGGATTAGAATATTTCATGACACCTCCCCTCTTAAAACAGACATTATATGTCAGTCCTTTATTCTATATACACATAGAGAAATTTATTATTATTTCTGGGGTTTACGGTGATTCTCATCACACGGATGGCGGCTTAAAAAATCTGCTCCCAGATTGGTTTTTCCAGATATATATTCAATGCTAAAATTATATGGAGCCAGAAGCAAGGACCATCGGAGTAACCTAGAGTTCTCATGCTTAGCCTGTGCTAAAAACGATAAAGGTTTGTGGTCAGTTTGCAACTTAAATGCCTTCCCATATAGATAAATATTGAATTTCTTTATTGCCCATATTACTGCAAGACATTCTTTTTCGCTAGTTGAGTAGTTGATTTCAGCTTTATTCAACTTTCTGCTAGCATATGCCACTGGGCTTAATTCCCCATCCAATGCATCTGATTTCTGTAGTAGAGTTGCACCTAACCCAATATTACTTGCATCCGTCCTTACTATGAATTCTTGACTTAAGTCAGGTAATTTCAAAATGGGTTTACTTGTGAGCTTTTCCTTCAATTCTTGGTATGTCATTTCACATTGTGGTGTCCATGTAATGCGATCTGGAAGTCCTTTACGTGTCAATTCCGTTAAAGGTGCACATATGGAATTAAAGTTCTTGATATACTTCTGGTAGAAACCACATAATGAGACAAAGGATCTCACGTCCTTCTTGGTTTGTGGTCTCGGGGCTTTCTGTAGTTTCTCTAAATTCTTTGGGTCAGGGGTCATGTTTCCCTGATAAACTGTGTGTCCCAAAAATTCCAATTCTTTACATCCAACGCAACATTTGGTTGGTCGGGCTGTTAAATTTGCCTCCCTAAGTCGATCAAACAGCATGTTCAGAGAGTCAATGTGTTCCTCAAATGTTTCTGTTGCTATAAGGATATCATCCATAAAATTTGTTATACAGGGATTATTCAGAGGATCCAATAATTTTCTCATCATTCTAGAGAAGACACTAGGCGCATTCTTCAATCCAAATGGCAATCTATTAAACTCATAGTGTCCTTCTGAGGTACTAAAAGCTAGGTATGGTCTAACCTCAGGCTTTACTGGAATCTGATAGTATCCTTTACTCAGATCCACTTTTGAGAAATATTTAGCTTTATTTAGTCTGGCAAACAGCTGATTTGTATCCGGCAATGGATCCACCTGTCCTTCTGTAATAGCATTCAGTCTCCTGTAATCTATACAGAGTCTATGTTCTCCAGAGGGCTTCCTTAAGAGTACAACACCGGAACTATACGAAGACTCACTGTGCGAAATATAATTCCTTCCTTCAACAGATAGTCTATCTCTTCCTTCAAAGCTTTTTCCTTAGCAAACGGAATCGAATATGGTTTCATACAGACAGGTGTGGAGTCTATGAGTTTCATATCATATTCCAATAGGTTTGTATGCCCTGGTCGGTCTGTTAACACCTCTGCATGATTATTTAGAACCTGTTGCACTCTCTCTTTCTGAGTTTTCGTTAAATGTGTACTGATTTTCACCTGTGCTGCTGTCTCACAGGGGTGTAATGGATATTCAAATGATGAAAGTGGTTCCTTTTTCATCTCCATGGCGATGGACAAGGTCAACAAGTGTGTCTCTTCCTGATGTTCTCTTTCCAAATATTTCTTCAGGAGATTCACATGATAGATTTTTTCTTTCCCCTTCTTATCTATCTTATAATTTGTTCTAGACACCTTCTCTAAAACTGTATATGGACCCTGCCATCCAATTTGTAACTTATTCTGACTCCCGGGCAAAAGAAGCAGTACTTTCTCTCCCACAGCCAAATTTCTGTCTTTCGCCTTCCTGTTATAATAGGCAGCATGTTTCTTCCTGGCTTGTTTCAAATTTTCATTGGCAAGTTTCCAGCCAGTTTTTAACCGAGTGGTCAGCTCATTCACATACTGGTATGAAGATGTAATGTTTTCCTCTGCCTTTTCATCAGTCCACGTTCTTAACATAGCTTCGAGTGGACCTTTTATTGGCCTTCCAAACAATAATGTTGCCGGGGCCATACCGGTTGAACTATGGGGTACCTCCCGATAAGCAAAGAGGGCGGCGTGCAGGTACTGGTCCCATGTATCTGGTTTTTCGTGTGCCAACTTTCTCAGGATCGACATTAATGTGCCGTTAAATCTTTCCACTTGGCCGTTCCCTTGGGGATGATACACACTACAATGGAAGTGTTTGGCCTGGAAGATCCTGAAAACTTCTTCAGTTAGTTTCCCCTTGAACTGAGAGCCATTATCAGTCAAGATTTGATTGGGAAAACCTAACCTTGTGAAAATTGTGAGCAATGCCTCTGCCACATGTTTTGAATCAATCGATGACAGGGCTACTGCCTCTCCCCACATAGAACAAGTGTCCACCAGAGTCAGAATGTAGCTGTTCCTTCTCTTGGTTCGGGTGAGAGGTCCCACAAGATCCACGGCAACTCTCTCAAAGGGTGTTCCCACTATGGGCATTTCCCCCAGAGTTGCTGGTGCAGTCCAATGTTTAGGTGCTACTCGTTGGCACTCTGGACAGGATTTTACATATCGTTTGATATCTTCAGTTATTCCTGGCCAGAAATAGTGACAAGCTATTCGCTGTCCTGTTGCGCTGATTCCCATATGACCACTGAAGGGAATCGCATGCCCTAGTTCCAACACTTTAGTCCTATATGAAGTGGGAAGGACCAGCTGTCCGTGACCATTGGATTCAGATCCAGCCTTCCTATATATCAATTTGTTCTTCATATAAAACTCTCCCTTGCCTGGAGGTGTATGAGATTTGGGCAACTTCTTGAAACATGGCTTGAGTGTTTTGTCCTCAGCCTGTGCCTTCCTCATCTCATCTGGGTGAGTATTTATTGGATTATCCTCCTCCTTCTTTGTCTGTGATCTGGTCTGCACTGTTGCCAATATCACAGGTCTCTTGGGATTCCCCAAGAAGACATATCTACACCCCAATATTAGAGGGTAGATTGGCTCATTTATCACTGCTGCTTTTATGATTCCTTCCACATATCGCGTTTTCACTTTTATTCGGGCGACGGGAAGTGTCATGGTAGCTACATCCTTGGTTGCAGTTTGAATCTCCACTGTTTCTGTGGTGTATTGATCGGCCTGCACCAGGTGAGAACTCACAACGGAATCGTAATCTAAACCGGTATCATATAAACATCTTATAGTGACACCATTACAAATGACATCTTCACACACTGGGGGGTGGTATGGTTCCTGTAATTCTTCAGGTTTGCCCTTCTTTTCCTTTTTCCCCGATGTCATAGCAGCAAAATGAGGAGGTTTCCTTCTACAATGGTCAGTGTCATGATTGTTCATCTTACAATTTTTACACCACCTTTTTCCTTGGTTGAAAGATTTTCTTTCATCATATTTCCTTTCATCGAATTGTGGGAATTTATTTTTATTGTCATACCGTGGCCTATCAAATTGGTGCTTACCTTTATTTTGATCCCTAGGATCAAATTTATTAAAGTTCTGTGGTGCCCTAAAGTTATCCACCTGTTTCTTTTTATTACCTGTTACCTCTGCTTGAGCTGCTTGATACCTTTCAGCAACATTTAGCAACTCACCCAGCCTCTCTGCACCTTGTTCCATGAGAAACTTTCTCAGGTCTGGAGCCATGGACTCTCTTAGTTGCTCTATAAGTACCATTTCCTTAAGATCTTGGGTTTTCCCCAGAGAAGTCCATTTCTCCAAGTATGTCTCTATTCGTGCAGAGAACTGGTGATAGGTTTCACCTGACAGTAGTTTATCATTCCTAAATTTTTTCCTGTAAAACTCTGCATTCTTTTCATACCTTAACAAAAGAGCCTGCTTTAGCATGTCATAATTTTCCTGATCACCTCTGCTCATTTTTGCAAAAACTTCATAAGCTGCCCCACGAAGTCCCTGAGATAACTTTAAGCTCCACCTTTCTCTCTCTAACCCATACGTGGTAGCTAATAGTTCATACCTATTTATATAGCTCTCAATATCATCGTCTTTCTCAACAAAATGATCTAAATGAAAGTTCATAGCTGAGGTTGAGGCTCCTTGAGTAACTGTGGCATCAGAGGCAAAGGGACTGGCACCATTTTCAGGAGCATGGCCTTGAAACTCAAACTCCCTTAGTCGTAACTCATGTTCCCTTTGTAATCTTTTCTCCTCCTTTTCTGCTTCCCTCTCTGCAGTCAATCTTCTTTCTTCTGCAGCTAATTTCTTCTCTTCTCTTTCTGCAGCTAATTTCTTCTCTTCTCTTTCTGCAGCCTGTCTTCTTTCCTCGGCTTCCCTTTCTGCAGCTAATTTCTTCTCTTCTCTTTCTGCTTCCAATTTCTTAGCCTCAGCCTCAGCCTCAATCTGCAACCTCTTAGTCTCAGCCTCAGCCTCAAACTGTAACTTCTTAATTTCCCTTTCAGCCTCTAACCTTCTTTCGGCTTCAAACCTTCTTTCTTCGCGTTCAATAAATTTGTCACATTCCGTCGTGACATAGGCAACCATAACTTGCCCATCTAATCCTAACTCTTTTGCCGTCTGAACCGCAGCAGATCGAAATTTGGCCAGGTCCGCCATTGTCTATCAGGTAACTTTATATAATGTCTAACCAACAATTCAATCTCTAATGGACAACACAGGCACCGTGAGCTCAACCTTATTTAATTCCACCCAAGGATACCTTTTAATTCTTATATTCCCTGAAGTGAATTATCCCCAATATTTTTAATAGTTAAAGATTCAAAATCCCAAGAGCGAGACCCCAATATATGTGGTGAAGTGGGATGTTATAAATACTTATAGGGAACTTAGTGTACTGACTGAGATCAGCTGTGAAGGTATCTATATCTATTAAGAGTAGTGTATTATAGATAACCTTACTTGCTACCACATATCTATATATCTCAGTCAGAATTATTCTGGAATAGTGTGATGCTACGTTATGTGTCTAGGGTATGTGTATGATGAAGTGTAAGTCACAACAACAGACAGATAAACAATTTAATTTAATCCACTACTCTTGACAACACTGTGACACTCACATACATATAACACTCTACAAAGATATCTTAAAAGAGTCACTGATAAACTTTCGAATAACAATATGTATTCATTACTGGCATGAATGAATATGTGTCCTGATTCAACTACAAGGGAACCAGGAATCACAATCAATTTAAATTACAAGTTATGTACAGAATGTATTTAATATGAATATTGTAGTGACATATATTATTACAAATGTTCTATGTGTGTCAGTTGTGTAGTAGTAAAATGAGGTAATACTGGTTTTGTTTTGTTCAAGCTCTGTTGGTATTTGTCATCATGACTTCAATAGTTTGTCTTTAGGGACCAGTATTGGAGATGTTCACAGTTCCTGATTTTAAGACAAGTAAATTCCCCTCTTAATGTTAATTTTAAAAAGTCAGTTCAAGATGAGGGGACATAATGTTGAGCTCAGCTGGCCAATTCGCTTATCTGGCGTGATGGCGGCAGGAAAGGACTCCTCTGCTCGAATTCTCCTCTGGGTTCAGGAGACACCTCACTGATAGCTAAAAAGACCAAGGAGTATGCTGTCCGACTCAGGATTCAGCAAAGCTCTGACTAGGTGCTGCTCAGTACCATCAAGACCACTGTCCCTGAAATCAAGAAGGATGTACCTTCTACTTCATAACTAATTTATATTTTCTTTTTACACTGATCACAATACATCACAAACATTGCGTTCAGAGCGTTAGGCCAACAGTCAGCTTCATCTGAAATACTTTATACCAGCATTACCATCCTTAATGGTCACTACGCCTCTGCACTTCCAGCATTATTTCTGTCTAATCAATCATCCAGGTGTCAGTGTACTATTTGGCCATTCCATGCCGTTTTACTTCTCTCCGACACCCTCTGTTCAGGCTGGAGCATTACAGGCTTTACCTCACGTTGGCCACTGAACTACACATATATATACAGGCATAAATCAACAATTCACATTCAATTTTCATTAAAAGATATTGAATGGTTCAAGCTTACCACAATTCATACGAATAACACAGATACGTTGATTAGCAATGAATTCTGGCACAAACTGGCACAAATTTCCATCTGCCTATGTTCCAGGCTTTTATTGAGCAAAATATATGCTGGCTTCAACGCACTGATGCTTTATCAAGCTATTTTAAACAAGTGGTTTCGAACTAACGCTCCCAAGTGTGTATATCAGCGAGTCTGACCAATGAGCCCCGTTTCGACAAGTGTTTGAAAAAATGTTACCTTTCCCCGTTTCCCCTAACAACCAAGATAGTATTTATAGCCCGACCAATCGTGGTTAGGCTTTCATTTGTTGCGCTCCAATCAATTTGGAGTTTACATGGTAGGCTATTTCTGTAACGTAAATTTTTTTCAAACACGTTAAAAAAAAAATCTTATGAGCAGAAATGATTTTATGCTGTCAGGCACCCCCAATATTTTATTTTGGGTATAATTTATTAATTCCTGGACTATTTGCGTAACGTTTTACATATTATTTGTCAGCAAGCCCTAAGGAACCCAAAAATACAAATTTAAAGGAGCTACGTGGCTGCGTTCAAAATATGCAATTTCTTTTACCTCCTGTTTCGAAGATGTTCTGTCTGGGTACTGTTATGTTCTCAACCGTAAACCCATCTAATGTTATCTTTTCTAATAAGAGTTTTTTATGATTTATAAACCTAACTCTGGGAAAGGGTAGTGTATTTTATCACTGTCCGTCTGAAAAAGTTAGTGCTTGTAGACTTACACGCGTGATAGTAGTAATTGTGTATCGCGCGACGCGTGTTTAATGTTCGGCTTTCTGCCTCTCCCTTCTCGCTATCCTTTTGTCCATCTGTTCGTTCGTTTTGGTAACGTAATGTAGAAAAAGACATGAATGGAATTTAAAATTTAGGTCATTACGCAGTCTGCCTCTTAATGTTTTTCCAAGAAATACAGCACACGTTTCATTGAAGAAAGCGGGTATAATACAGTAAGCTTTTACTATCAACGTGAAAGCGTTACAATTTGCAGACGAAGCAGAAAACAAGGGGGATTTCGAGTACATTCCTTGTGACAGCACTGTCATTTTACCATTGCTCTTCTCTTTATTAATTTTATTTGTTAGGCTTCATATTTACCTAATAATTTATATATGTGGATTAGAATATTTAATGACAACGATACTGAAGTCAGGTCCAATTTTTGTTTTTAAATAACTATAAAAAGACAAAAGTAGCCGCGTAGCAGACACTGAATAGTGAAATCTCATTGGTCAGAGGGTTTTTTAATAATATAACCGACGGATTCTGTATCTACGTTAAACGGTGGGCGCCTCGTCAAAACGAGGCAAAATTTTCTTTAAAAACAAAATAACTATTACAAGGTAAAAGTAGTTCCATATCAGATACTGCCATAGGGAGTGAAATGTCAGATATTTCATTATGTATACGCCCAGCTTTATGAGATGCGGTGACTAGTACCCTTCGTTGCTGCCTTTGCATTCCTTATCTCAGAAGCAGCAGAGCCGGCTCTTGTGCACCGAGCGCCGTCTTCAGGGGTTGCCGAAATGAACATTTTTTAAAAACCCGGTAAATTATAGTGTGACCCAGCTCAATAGTATGAAATTGAACCACATCAGAGAACGGTACATTACGGCACAAAAACAAAATATTCCACGACCTTGAAATATCCCCAGAGCCGGCTATGAAAAGAGTAGTATCCATTTAAAGCTAGGTAGACTGGTTTTAACAGGGTCCGAGGACTTTGCTGCGAGGGGCAAGCGTCTTACTCTGACAATCGGACGTTCTAAATAATTATACTATCCAGTTACCATATCTTATCGTAGCTAGCAGTCGCTGCCGGGAAGGCGCTTATCAAGGCTTCATCATCCTAGCTGACAGACACTAGCAGCCTTTTTTCATGGTTTAGTATTTATCACGTCTGCACTATCGTTCTCATTTGACTGGCAATAAGATATTGATGTAAGCGAAGGATTTCTAACTATGTGATAAGATTCGTGCCTCACCACAAGAAGGCAAACACGTGAAGGAACAATATATATATATTTATTACTATAAGATCGAGATTGAGAATTATGTTTTTTCCTGCAACCACTCTTATTTGATCAGATTAGCTGCCATATCGGCTCCAAAGTTCGGCTTCAATAGTTCTTCAGCGTCCTCTGTCTATTGCCTTTGTTGGTATAAACTAATAGGCTATTTCCTGTCCATCTCTTGATATTATCTACTTTCTTGCAGTTTTGTTTTCCTTTAGCTCATTTGACTTCGGTTTTTTCTATCTATTATTGTTTTCAACAAGATGTTTTATCTCTTGATGTGTTCAAAGTATTTTATACCTAATTGTGATCTCGGCCATCAGGGGCGTATTTAAATTATTTGGACTTCGTTCGGCACCCCCTACAATACACACAGCAAATTGCACTATATCTGCAAGTAGACTTTTAGACAGTACATTATTGTTATTATAGTGTTCAATGACACCTACCTCCTTATTAACTATCACCACACCTAAAGGTCTTTTGTATTTGCACATGCGCCCTAATATAATCGACTAGTTTGAACGGGACGTGCCTCGCCAAAACGAGGCAAATTTTTTTTTTTTTTTTAAACCTACCTCTGGCTAAAATCCGGGGCGGATTGCCCCACGCAACCGCTAAATACGCTACTGTCGCTCATTAATTTTTTTCTGTCCTAGCATTTCTATACTTTTTTTATTTGTATTCCTCTCTTTCGTACAACTGCACCCCATTCTTCTATACGAACTACTCCTATCGAGCCGCGCTGGTGTAATGGCTACAACGTTGTACTGGTGACCAGGTTTTCATGGTTCAAACCCGGGCGTCGGCATTTGAAGGAATGTTTACGACCGGAAATTTGACTGAATAATCTGAACGGCTCCTACACATAAATCCCTTGTGGATGGGAAGGAGCGAAGCTCCTGACCGGGTTGGAAGGAAAGTCCACTGACCCCCCACCCTCGAAATGAAATGTCATTGGGCCGAAAGAGCTAGAAAGCTCGAGTGTCGCTGGTTATAAAAAAAAAAAAAAAAAAAAAAAAAATCACCACATTGCCCCGTGTACTACAAGGGACCGATAGCAAATAATAGTGACGCTGTACCCTACTAGGCTATCATTGAAGGCCACAAAGGCGGGCTGTTAAAGCGGCTTGGCTATGATATCCTGTAGAAACATTAACTCTTTAACCCCCAAGAGCCAGTATACTGCACTTCCCGCTAGACCCATTTGGCCCAATCAACAGTATACTGGCTTTCATATCTCTTGATCCTTTCTAGGGCTGTTTTCTAATTTTGACAACTCAAAAACGCTATTTTCTTAAAGTATAGACATCCATTATGGACTTTTGTTATTTATGAATATGAACATTTAAAAAAATTATTTCCATACAAAAACAATAAAAACATACTGGTATGGCCATTTTTGTTTGGGCCAAACACACTTTTTTGCTTGGGACTGAAAGAGTTTTAAGTCACAAAACGTCTTCAACGTCAGCATGAACTTGTCATCCAAAGCAAGTAAAATAATTCAACTCAGCCATTCAAGGCTGAAGAAGGCTCTCTATTACGGAGGTGAGAAAGCCGATAGGATTCTGGGCTTCTTAATCCCCTTTTTTTTTTCTTTCAGGAAAATCTACACATTGGGCACTTGGAATATTCGAACACTAAACAAAAAGGGATAATTGCATAGGTGGCAACAGAAATTGAGGACGATAAAAATGACATTATGTTACTTGCGAAATTAGGGGGACGGGAATAGAAAGGAAGACACTGAGCACAGAAGAAATGGTGTTGTTCTCAGGACATGAGGAAGAAAGTGCACACCATAGTGAAGGTGTGTCTCTAATGCTTCACATGAATTGCAGAAGGCAGTCATAGAATGGGAAGTAATGAGACCCAGACTGATATCAGCAACATTCATAACTGCAAATAAATAAAGATAAACATCGCGTAGTGTTTCTGTGAAACTAACTGCAACAAACAACCACCGCAGCACGAGGACAAGAATGCTGTGATGCAAGTTTCCTGCAAGAGAACCAGCTGCAGTGCTGGATCCATGCTCCATAAGAAAAGAAAAGAAGAAAAATCCATGATATCAGTCCACGGACTATTTTCTCTTCCTCCCTTCCTTGCCACATTCCCTCTAATATCAGTCATTCTAGTGAGTTTAAATGTCCCTCTTCTCGGGAAAAAAAAACCCTGTATATTATGACTGTCTTCTTCTCATCACAAGAATGATTTATGTCTTTTCCACAGCCTCCCTCAGGCCCTCATCATATTGCAGACCCTTGTTATTATCTTTTATGCTTGCTTCTATCGTTTATTCTTCATAAATTTCCCTGGTGTATTCTTTCCAACCATGCTATTATCTCCACTATATCCATTATATTTCACTCTTCTTATGACTTCAAGCATCTTGGTCTTGTTCTGTGCTCTTTGGTCCGGCAAGACATTTATTTTATTAAAATATGTCACTAACGGCCCTCTTGTGGTTTTCTTCAACTTCCTTACATTTCATATTTGTCCATTACTCTTTGGTCCCTGTTACATCTTGTTTCCTTATTCAGTTTTTCTATATTAATATTTTTCCTGTTTAATTTGATTTCGTTTGTCCATCAATTTTAAATTCGCTTCTGTCATTCATTTCTTTCTTATTTGTATTTTTCGTCCTTGCTAATACAAAGTCTGCTGATGCTTGTTTATTTATTCCTTTAGCATGTTCCATTGATTACCTAAGCTTAGATGTTTTCTATAGCAGAATTTCTGTTTTGTGTAAATATTTTATACTTTTCTTGGGCGTTCTTTTCCTTTATGAATAGTACGATTTTTTTCTCTCCTTTTTTAAGTGCCATGCCGTGTGACGTAGGTGATCGCGCCTTTCCACAGTTTTGTCTTTAGTGTTGTGTATCGATTCTATTGTTGAAATTTTGTTCTTTGCAAGGTTAAAATGTTCAGCATCTTCTCTCTTTCTTTGTCCTCTGTCACTTTTTGTATTCATCCTTCATGTTGTCACAATTTATCCTAGTGTGATAGGGTGGGCGAGATGATGATGATGATTATATTGTGATATGTTTGATCACTCTCTTTTCACACTCGCACCGACCCGAACAACAATAAAACTCTTGATTCTAGAGGCAGGGGCTGTATTTATTTTTACAACCCATTCAGTGACTAAGCAAACATTAAACAAATAAACCAACGAACATAATAAAACACCCAGCTAGTGCTCATTTGCTAATGTGTCATGTCTTCGTTCCTCTTCTACCGACACAGGGCTAGCCTAACTTCGTTTCTTCTCTCTGGGCGGTTCTTGCAAAATCGGCCCATCTGCCGGCCGCTATCTCTTTTATAAGCCCAGGTCGAATCACTCAATTTACTGCGCGCTAGGCGTATTGATTTGGCCGCATACATAACACTCGCGATATTGCTTTAGAAGGCCCGAAAACAGAAATATACACAACTATTTCTAGAGCACAAACACAATTCTACAACACAACTTAATTTTTAGGCATTATTATGGCCTTTTCGTCAATCTTGAAGACTTTTTACATCCCAGCATGCTTCGCGCACATCGAAAATATGGGCGATAAATGTGCCACTCACAATGAAGGGGGAAGCTGGGGTGTCTTCCCGTGAAGGGGTAAGCCGGGTGTCTTTCCGGCCCTATCACACTAGCTTTCATCTTTTCACAACGTGCTCAAAGAACATGGACTGGTTCCTTAAGATATCTTCTTCCTTGTCGAACGCCCCCACAACACGTCAGCTTGAATAAAACAGTGGTCACCTTCAGGTTGTGGACAACATCTTAGAGGTTCTCTTCTGGTACATGTGCTTTCTCTGATCGTCTCATGTAGGGGATTCCTCTTTCACGTTATTTACTCACAAAAATAAATATATTTTTTGTTGTTGTTACTGTCAGAGTGTACTTCTGCTCCGATCCATCACATTTCGTAAAATAATGATACATTTACATTCATTCTTTCGGTTCACCTCTTGATGCTTTCTCATTTTTCATCATGTCCATGTATCCTAACATGTCAAGTTCCTATAGTCAAAATGTCTTTAGTTTTAATTGTCCTTACAGCAGCTTTGTGACAGTCCAGTACCACCTGTACCACATGATGTACCTACCCGAGGATGTGATTCCCCTGAAACCTGTATTGACCCCATTGTCTTTTTTTTTTTTTTAAACTGTTTTAATTTACGACTGTGAAGGACAATACGACGGTGGTTTTCCCGCGGCCTCCGCGGGTTTTGTGCTAGCCGTTGACTGAATAAGAAATACATATTTTAAACACACGTTTTTAATGCACTAAAAACCCAAAAATAATTTTTCGAGGAGTTTATAGCTTGCAGTTAAAAAATGTAACATTAAATTGACAAAAAACGTGGGGCGCTTAAGCGCTTATCATATATTGATCCATAAGTGTCTAATGAAGTATAAAGTGAAGTTATTTTCATGCAGAATCCGTTTTCTGTTTGCTCCTGAATTGTTAAGGTTCTGAGTCTCTTGTTAATCATTATATAACATTGACTATGTGTCTTATTATCTGGGGTCTTGTGTGTCCACAATCTTCTGGTATGTGACGATGCAAATCGAGCATCTCTTTAATCCCTCATCTTGGAGTTTTTTATTTAGAAAGAATTTCTAAGATTCGTGGAGAGAGTCATTTTCCTTGCGTGGCGGTAATCATAATATATATTAGAACTTTGAGTGTCTTAACGTGTTAAAGTTTTCACTGGGATTTCTGTGTTTATTAAATAAATTTAATTTCTTGCTATTCCCCCAGTAAGAGACGCTTTAAATTAATTAATATACGCTAGGCGACTGATAATTAGAGATAAATATACTTTTATTCCTCATGCGTAATTTTGTGAATTACTAGAGTTTTGTGGGTTTTAAATATAATTTAATACCGGAGTGGTCAAGAGGTTTTACCTAACGAGTGTAGATTATAATAATGATATCATTGTTAAAATGTTTGTTTTTTCTACATCTAGGCGATCAACCCTGCGATCTAGTGGTCTGAATAACTCCAGAAATTGGGTCTTAGATTTGGACCTGTGCGGTTCTCTTGTTTTCTTACAGAGAGAGAGAGAGAGAGAGTCCCCACTGTCACAGGGTTATCCCGAAGGGTAACCAAAGAGAGTTATCTGTGTGGTGCCGGCTTTGTCAATGGCTCAGATTTGCCTGGCAACCCGTTGGAAATAGGCAGCAGGAGTGAAGAAGGCGAATGTAAGACTCTGGGATAAATTCCCCGCAGACAGTCCCAGTGATTCTAGATCTCGTGACACTATAACTCCTACCCCTCTATCCCCCTCTCTATATTATAATGCTAACGAGCCCCCATCTCCCCTATTACACTGAGTGAACAGAAGAGGAAAAAAGGAAGAAATGTATGTCTCTTTCGCACACTTTCTTTCCTTCTCTATATAGGTAATTAACGTGTGTTGGTAATGAAAACACAACTACAATGTTTATTGAATTACTGAAATATAACAACATTCAATTACACTAATACAAATGCAACTAGGAATGACATTAACTATCCCTGTGAAGAAAGATATTAGTTAATGCAAATTACACAAATGAATCTTAAGACTATACTCGGCGATGATGATGATGGATGTAAGTGAGTCCTAAATACTAACAAAAGGATATCTTGTTTGGGGTCTCTGACTGACTGTCAATATAACTCTGGGTATTTGTATACACTGGACAAGTCTTTGTCTGCATTCAATAATATTGGACGGTCCACTTTATTTCGTCAGGTGTCGATGGCCTGCTCTTTTGTTCTTCACAAAGCGAGTGTTGACATTGCCACGCGCGTCTGAGGTGGCTTGTTCCTAGGTTGTGTTGAAGCAATGTTATGCGGAGGAGACCTCGTCTGATATGCAGATGTCCATGTGTGGTAAAGATATTTTCCTCAGGTGGTGATGATGGTGAAATCTGGTATATAGTTGAATTTGCTGGCGCATCAGTTTTACGGGGAGAATCTGTCCCTTACTGCAGGTAATTTAGGATCTCGATAAATTTTGTAGGCACTGGGTTTACAAGATCGTCCGTCTACTCTTGCCACTTCTGACCAAGATTTCTCAAAGGCACTTGTTGTAAAAATCGTCCGTTTGCTCCTGCACTTCTGATCATTAAATTCACGTGGACAGCTCTTAGTAATGCAGCAATCCTTCTGGGTAGGTTCTCCTTACTTTTCTGTGTGTGTGGTCGATGACAGAAAGCTCCTTCACCGTCTGGCAAATTCTTTTCTAAACCCCCGTTGAGTATTGGTAGGTTCTTTGCCGTTAATTACATGTGAGATGCGTGTCGTCGCAGTACCTCTGGTCGGCCCTACTCTAAAGCACTTGTCCCGTGATTAACGCCAACAACGTAGTAGACGAAGGCTGAATTATATCAAATGGTCCCTGTCTCTACCACTGTGATGGATAAAATAACGAACCCTTTGTAAGTACCCCGTAATCTATGTTACGAATGTAGTGTGTTCTTGAATGTGAAATCTTATCACTATAATGAATGGCTGCGCGGTGTTTACTGCACGGTTAACAAGTAATGTAAGAGGCAAAATAAAAGTGTCTTCTATTTACTTCGTTATAATTACATGGAAAATGTGCAATCTTATAAATATAATAATTCTCTGCATGGTGTTTATTGCAACCTGTACTTATGAGTATGAAATATAATATTATAATAAAAACGTGACTGGTATTTACAGTGTTATATATATATATATATATATATATATATATATATATATATATATATATATATATATATATATATATATATATATATATATATAATCTGACTGACGTTAAGATATAATAATGATAAGTGTGGTAAAGTGGGATGTTATAAATATTTATAGGGGACTTAGTGTACTGACTGAGATCAGCTGTGAAGGTATCTGTATCTAATAGGTGTAGTGTTTTGCAGATAACCTTACTTGCTACCACATTATACCTCAGTCATAATTATTCTGGAATATTGTGAGGACTACGTTAAATGTCTAGGGTATGTATATGATGAAGTGTAAGTCACAACAACAACAGACAGATAAACACTTTAATTTATTCCACCACAATTGACAACACTGTGACACTCACACACATTTAACACTCTATAAGACTATCTTAAATGAGGCACTGGTAAATTTTCAAATATAAATATGTATTAATTACTTTCACTAAAATATGTGTCCTGATTCAAATACAAAGTGAACCAGGAATCACAATCAATTGTCATTACAATTTATATGTACAGAATTTATCAATATGACCCTTGTAGTGACATATTTTATTAATATTATCTTATGTGTGTCAGTTGTGTAGTAGTAATATGAGGTAATACTGGTTTTGTTTTTTCAAGCTATGTTGTTATTTGTCATCATGACTTCAAGTGTTTGTTTATCTTGGAAATAGTATGGGGAAAAGTTCACAGTTCCTATCAATTTAAACCCTTTATTTTCACTCTGTTTTTTTATAAAGTCAGATTTTGGGGGGGTGTGGGGGGGGGGGGGGGGGGGATAATGTTGAGCTCCTCTGGCCACAGACGCTTATCTTTCGTGATGGCGGCAGGAAAAGACTCCTCTGCTCGATAGCCTCCCTGTGTTCTGGAGACACCTCACTGGTCACTATCTGGACCCAGGAGTATGCTGTCAGCCACTAGGTTCAGCAAAGCTCAGACCAGGTGCTGCTCAATAACATTAGGACCATGGTCCCTGAAACAAGAAGGTTGTACCTCCTATTTCAGAACTAATTTATAATAAATTTCCAGACTGAACACAATACATAACAAACACTGAGTTCAGAGCGGTAGGCCAACTGCTATCTTCATCTGAAACAATTTTCACCAGTATACTCCTCCCTAATGGTTACTACGCCTCTGCAATTCCAGCATTATTTCTTTCTAGTCGATAAGATAGGTGTCAGTGTACTGTTTGGCAATTCCATGTAGTTTTACTTTCCTCCGACACCTTCTGTTCAGGTTGGAGCACTATATAGGCTTTACCTCATGTTCGCTACTGAACCACACATATATACAGACATAAATTATCAATTTACATTCAATTTTCATTAAAAAGATATCAAATATTTCAAGCTTACCACAATTCATGGAATAATACACAGTTACGTTGACTGGCAATGAATATAGCACAATTTCGATCTGCCGATGTCCCAGGCTTTTATTTAGAAAAATATGCACTGGCGCTCAACGCACTGGTTCTTTAGTAAGTTTATTTGAAAATGTGGTGCTGACCTGACGCCTCTGATTGACTATATTGGCGGGTCTAACCAATCGTGCCATGTTTACATAAGCGTTTGAAAAAAAGTACCCTACTACTCGTTTCCCCAACAACAAAGAAGTAGTATTTATAGTCCGACTAATCGTGTTTAGCCTTACATTTACTTTCCGCCAATCAAATAGGAGGTAACATGGGGACCTATTTCCCGTACAATGGTGGTGTGAAAATCTGCCACTGAGCGATTCTGATTTTGGTGTTGTCTGACATCCCTCACTATTTCTTTTGGCTATAATTTGTTAATTCCTAGACTATTTGCGTAACGTTCAACATATTCTTTGTCAGCAAGTCCTAAGGAACCCAAATATATAAATTTAATGGGGCTAAGGGGCTGCGTTCAAAATATGCATTTTCCAGGATAGTCGTGTAGTTTTTTTAATTTTTTATGTTTAGAACCGCCACCTGTCCTGCTGTACTGTCAGACTAATGTCAGGATTTTAGACATAAAACAGTAGAATGTCATGTTTCCTAATAAGCGTTTTGTAAGTTTTTAAAAACTAACTCTCGTATGGGTAGTGTTGTTTATCACTGTCGATTTGAAAAAAGCTAGTGCTTGTGGCCTTACACGCGTGTTAGGGGTGGCATTAATTGTGTATCGCGAGACTGTGGTAGTATTGCCTGCGTTCCGGCTTTCAGCCCCTCCCTTTCTTTCTATCCTTAGTCCACCTGTCTTTCGTTTATGGTAACGTAGTGTATAAAATGACATGAATGGAATATTAAATATAGGTCAGCTTGCGTATCTCAAGGTTTTTCTTAGAAAGGCAGTACACGTTTTATCGTAGAAAGCGGGTATTGAAGCAGTAGGCTTTTACTATCAACGTGAAACGTTACAATTTGCAGACGAATTAGAAAACAAGGGGGATTTCGAGTACAGTCATTGTGACAGCACTGTTCTTTACCATTCTTCTTTCCTTTTATTAAATTTATTTGTTAGGCTTTACATTTACTTCTTAATTTATATATGTGGATTAGAATTTCTCACGACAAATCCTCCCCACTTAAAACAGACGTTATCTGTCAGTCTATAATTCTATATACACATAGAGAAATTTATTATTTTTCCTGGAGTTTAGGGTGATTCTCATCACACGGATGGCGGCTTAAAAAATCCGCTCCCAGATTTGTTTTTCCACTTATATACTCTATGCTAAACTCAAATGGCTGCATCAATAAGGACCAACGGAGTAATCTAGAATTCTCATGTCTAGCCTGTGCTAGAAACGACAAAGGTTTGTGATCCGTTTGCAACTTAAATGCCTTCCCATAAAGATAAATATTGAATTTCTTTATCGCCCATATTACTGCAAGACATTCCTTTTCGCTAGTTGAGTAATTGGTTTCAGCTTTATTCAACTTTCTGCTAGCATATGCTACTGGGCTTAATTCCCCATCCAATGCATCTGATTTCTGTAGCAGAGTTGCACCTAACCCAATATTACTGGCATCAGTCCTTACACTGAATTCTTGACTTAAGTCAGGTAATTTCAAAATAGGTTTGCTTGTGAGCTTTTCCTTCAATTCCTGGTAAGCCATTTCACATTGTGGTGTCCATGTAATTCGATCTGGATTTCCCTTACGTGTCAAATCAGTTAACGGTGCACATATGGAATTAAAGTTTTTGATATACTTCTGGTAGAAACCACATAATGAGACAAAGGATCTCACGTCTTTCTTGGTTTGTGGTCTCGGGGCTTTCTTTAGTTTCTCTAAATTCTTTGGGTCAGGGGTCATGTTTCCCTGATAAACTGTGTGTCCCAAGAATTCCAATTCTTTACATCCAACGCAACATTTGGTTGGTCGGGCTGTTAAATTCGCTTCCCTAAGTCGATTAAACAGCATGTTCAGAGAGTCAATGTGTTCCTCAAATGTTTCTGTTGCTATAAGGATATCATCCATGAAATTTGTGATACATGAATTATTCAGAGGGTCCAATAATTTTCTCATCATTCTAGAGAAGACACTAGGCGCATTCTTCAATCCAAATGGCAATCTATTAAACTCATAGTGTCCTTCTGAGGTACTAAAAGCTAGGTATGGTCTAACCTAAGGCTTTACTGGAATCTGATAGTATCCTTTACTCAGATCCACTTTTGAGAAATATTTAGCTTTATTTAGTCTGGCAAACAACTGATTTGTATCCGGCAATGGATCCACCTGTCCTTCTGTAATAGCATTCAGTCTCCTGTAATCTATACAGAGTCTATGTTCTCTAGAGGGTTTTCTTAGGAGTACAACACCGGAACTATACGAAGATTCACTGTGTGAAATAATTCCTTCCTTCAACAAATAGTCTATCTCTTCCTTCAAAGCTTTCTCCTTAGCAAAAGGAATCGAATAGGGTTTCATACAGACAGGTGTGGGGTCTATCAGCTTCATATCATATTCCAATAAGTTTGTATGCCCTGGTCGGTCTGTTAACACCTCTGCATGATTATCTAGAACCTGTTGTACTCTCTCTTTCTGAGTTTTCGTTAAATGTGTACTGATTTTCACCTGTGCCGCTGTCTCACAGGGTGAAATGGATATTCAAATGATGAAAGTGGTTCCTTTTTCATCTCCATGGCAATGGACAAGGTCAACAAGTGTGTCTCTTCCTGATGTTCTCTTTCCAAATATTTCTTCAGGAGATTCACATGATAGATTTTTTCTTTCCCCTTCTTATCTATCTTATAATTGGCTCTAGACACCTTCTCTAGAACTGTATATGGACCTTGCCATCCAATGTGCCTTCCTCATCTCTTCTGGAGTGGTATCTAACAGAATATCCTCCTCCTTTCTTGAGGTCGACCTGACCTGAAGGGTTGCCATAACTATAGGGTTCCTTCTGCAACGGTCAGTGTCATGATTGTTCATCTTACAATTTTTACACCACCTTTTTCCTTGGTTGAAAGATTTTCTTTCATCATATTTCCTTTCATCGAATTGTGGGGTTTTATTTTTATTGTCATACCGTGGCCTATCAAACTGGTGCTTACCTTTGTTTTGATCTCTAGGATCAAATTTATTAAAGTTCTGTGGTGCCCTAAAATTTTCTACCTGTTTCTTTTTATTACCTGATACCTCTGCCTGAGCCGCTTGATACCTTTCTGCAACATTTAGCAACTCACCCAGCCTCTCTGCACCTTGTTCCATGAGAAACTTTCTCAGGTCTGGAGCCATGGACTCTCTTAATTGTTCTATAAGGACCATTTCCTTAAGATCTTGGGTTTTCCCCAGAGAAGTCCATTTCTCCAAGTATGTCTCTAACCGTGCAGAGAACTGGTGATAGGTTTCACCTGACAGTAGTTTAGCATTCCTAAATTTTTTCCTATAAAATTCTGCGTTCTTTTCATATCTTAACAAAAGAGCCTGCTTTAACATGTCATAATTTTCCTGATCACCTCTGCTCATTTTGGCAAAAACGTCATAAGCTGCCCCACGAAGACCTTGAGATAACTTTAAGCTCCACCTTTCTCTCTCTAACCCATATGTGGTAGCTAATAGTTCGTATCTATTTAGATAGCTCTCAATATCATCGTCTTTCTCAACAAAATGATCTAAATGGAAATTCATAGCTGAGGTTGAGGCTCCCTGGCTAGCAGTGGCATCAGAGGTAAAGGGACTGGCACCATTTTCAGGAGCATGGCCTTGAAACTCAAACTCCCTTAGTCGTAACTCATGTTCCCTTTGTAATCTCTTATCTTCTGCTTCCCTTTCTGCAGCTAATCGCTTGTCTTCCCTTTCTGCAGCCAATCTTTTGTCTTCTCTTTCTGCAGCTAATTTCTTCTCTTCTCTTTCTGCCTCCAATGCTTTAGCCTCTTTGTCAGCCTCAATCTGCAACCTCTTAGTCTCAGCCTCTAACTTTCTTTCGGCCTCTTTTTCTAATCTTCTTTCTTCCCGTTCAATATATTTGTCACATTCAGCAGTGACATAAGCAATCATAATTTGCCCGTCCATTCCTAACTCTTTCGCAGTCTGTACAGCAGCAGATCGAAATTTTGCCAGGATGGCCATTGTCTAACATGCAATTGTAAACAATTCAATCTTTCAATAATTATCTAAGGACACTACAGGCACTGAGAGCTCAACCTTATTTATTTCCACCCAAGGATACCTTTTAATTCTTTTTATTCCCAATATCTATAACAGGAGAAAGTTCAATATCCCTGACGAGCCCCCAATATATGTGGTAAAGTGGGATGTTATAAATATTTATAGGGGACTTAGTGTACTGACTGAGATCAGCTGTGAAGGTATCTGTATCTAATAGGTGTAGTGTTTTGCAGATAACCTTACTTGCTACCACATTATACCTCAGTCATAATTATTCTGGAATATTGTGAGGACTACGTTAAATGTCTAGGGTATGTATATGATGAAGTGTAAGTCACAACAACAACAGACAGATAAACACTTTAATTTATTCCACCACAATTGACAACACTGTGACACTCACACACATTTAACACTCTATAAGACTATCTTAAATGAGGCACTGGTAAATTTTCAAATATAAATATGTATTAATTACTTTCACTCAAATATGTGTCCTGATTCAAATACAAAGTGAACCAGGAATCACAATCAATTGTAATTACAATTTATATGTACAGAATTTATCAATATGACCCTTGTAGTGACATATTTTATTAATATTATCTTATGTGTGTCAGATGTGTAGTAGTAATATGAGGTAATACTGGTTTTGTTTTTTCAAGCTATGTTGTTATTTGTCATCATGACTTCAAGTGTTTGTTTATCTTGGAAATAGTATGGGGAAAAGTTCACAGTTCCTATCAATTTAAACCCTGTATTTTCCCTCTGTTTTATTATAAAGTCAGATTTTGAGGGGGGGGGGGGGGGGATAATGTTGAGCTCCTCTGGCCACAGACGCTTATCTTTCGTGATGGCGGCAGGAAAAGACTCCTCTGCTCGATAGCCTCCCTGTGTTCTGGAGACACCTCACTGGTCACTATCTGGACCCAGGAGTATGCTGTCAGCCTCTAGGTTCAGCAAAGCTCAGAACAGGTGCTGCTCAATAACTTTAGGACCACGGTCCCTGAAACAAGAAGGTTGTACCTCCTATTTCAGAACTAAGTTATAATAAATTTCCAGACTGAACACAATACATAACAAACACTGAGTTCAGAGCGGTAGGCCAACTGCTATCTTCATCTGAAACAATTTTCACCAGTATACTCCTCCCTAATGGTTACTACGCCTCTGCAATTCCAGCATTATTTCTTTCTAGTCGATAAGATAGGTGTCAGTGTACTGTTTGGCAATTCCATGTAGTTTTACTTTCCTCCGACACCTTCTGTTCAGGTTGGAGCACTATATAGGCTTTACCTCATGTTCGCTACTGAACCACACATATATACAGACATAAATTATCAATTTACATTCAATTTTCATTAAAAGATATCAAATATTTCAAGCTTACCACAATTCATGGAATAATACACAGTTACGTTGACTGGCAATGAATATAGCACAATTTCGATCTGCCGATGTCCCAGGCTTTTATTTAGAAAAATATGCACTGGCGCTCGACGCACTGGTTCTTTAGTAAGTTTATTTGAAAATGTGGTGCTGACCTGACGCCTCTGATTGACTATATTGGCGGGTCTAACCAATCGTGCCATGTTTACATAAGCGTTTGAAAAAAAGTACCCTACTACTGTTTCCCCTAGCAACAAAGAAGTAGTATTTATAGTCCGACTAATCGTGTTTAGCCTTACATTTACTTTCCGCCAATCAAATAGGAGGTAACATGGGGACCTATTTCCCGTACAATGGTGGTGTGAAAATCTGCCACTGAGCGATTCTGATTTTGGTGTTGTCCGACATCCCTCACTATTTCTTTTGGCTATAATTTGTTAATTCCTAGACTATTTGCGTAACGTTCAACATATTCTTTGTCAGCAAGTCCTAAGGAACCCAAATATATAAATTTAATGGGGCTAAGGGGCTGCGTTCAAAATATGCATTTTCCAGGATAGTCGTGTAGTTTTTTTTTAATTTTTTATGTTTAGAACCGCCACCTGTCCTGCTGTACTGTCAGACTAATGTCAGGATTTTAGACATAAAACAGTAGAATGTCATGTTTCCTAATAAGCGTTTTGTAAGTTTTTAAAAACTAACTCTCGTATGGGTAGTGTTGTTTATCACTGTCGATTTGAAAAAAGCTAGTGCTTGTGGCCTTACACGCGTGTTAGGGGTGGCATTAATTGTGTATCGCGAGACTGTGGTAGTATTGCCTGCGTTCCGGCTTTCAGCCCCTCCCTTTCTTTCTATCCTTAGTCCATCTGTCTTTCGTTTATGGTAACGTAGTGTATAAAATGACATGAATGGAATATTAAATATAGGTCAGCTTGCGTATCTCAAGGTTTCTCTTAGAAAGGCAGTACACGTTTTATCGTAGAAAGCGGGTATTGAAGCAGTAGGCTTTTACTATCAACGTGAAACGTTACAATTTGCAGACGAATTAGAAAACAAGGGGGATTTCGAGTACAGTCATTGTGACAGCACTGTTCTTTACCATTCTTCTTTCCTTTTATTAAATTTATTTGTTAGGCTTTACATTTACTTCTTAATTTATATATGTGGATTAGAATTTCTCACGACAATAAGGTACAAACTATATTACACTAACCTTAATGTCCATATCAAGAATTCACTGACACACGTCCTGATTCTTTCTCGTGAAATCTAGAACCCAAGTATGTTGGCGGAATGCAGTCTCTTGCAATGCCGAGCGACAAATTTAGTTGGGTTATATATCGTCTGTATCCTATCACCTTACCTCTTCATACTCCTTATGGACGATGTCATCAAGGCATGTAAGGAGAGAACAAGAAAGTATTCAGTGGGGTACTGGAAGATGAGACAGGTCTATATTTCGGAGCTGGAATTTGCTGATGATGTTGCCCTGATTGCTAAATCAGAGGCACATCTCCAATCCAACCTGCAAGTCTGGAAGGAAGAGCTGGAGAAGAGAGGGATGGTCATAAGCAGCTCTAAAACAAAATCCATGGTGATATCACGAGAAGAAAGAAGACATCAGATTAAGCTAGGAGAACAGGTCCTGGAGCAGGTCGACCACTTTAAATACCTCGGAGCTATTATAGACCGAAAGGGAGGCATCAAAGAAGAGTTGGCCACTCAAAAAACAGCAGCTGGGAGACTTTTTCAGGCCATAAATCGAGGATTCCTCAGCAAGAGAGAGGTTCGTAAGAAAACGAAGATGGCTGAATACCGCTCCACCTATGTCCCAGTCTTGACATATGAATGCGAGTCATGGGCAATGACTACAACCCATAAAAGCCAGATCCAAACCTCAGAAATGAGGTATCTGAGGAAGGTGGTTGAAGTAACAAGAAGAGACATGGTACGCAACCAGACAATACGTCAAGGCCTTAAATCCTATCCCCTGCAGACCCAAGTAGAACAGTCCCAATTAAGATGGTTTGGCCATGTCTGCAGAATGGGAGAAGATCGGATACCACGACAAGCATTGGAAACAAAGAGCCAAGGATCCAGACCCCGAGGACGACCCAGAGTCCGCTGGGAGGACAACATGAGACAATCTTTGAAAGACCGAGGACTAGAATGGAACCAGGCCAGGAGGAAGACAGCCGATAGGATAGTCTGGCGCTCTCTCTTCCAAACCTCTACACCTCACGGTAGAAGGGGAACGACTAAGTAAGTATATATCGTCTGAATCGCCTATGGCGATTTTTCGGGTCGCTTCTTGTGTCATGTGAAATTTCGTTTGTTTTCCTTTTGTCAGACATTCAGTCCTCATTACTGTGTATAATTGCTGTAATGTTTTGCTCTGGTCGCTCTCATATTTTGCTTATCCGAGACAATCTGTCTGCGTTCGTCTTTTGGGGCATTGCAGTGTTGTTATCATCTCGTTATAATTTCGTATTCTCACTCCTTTCATGTTAATATTTATTCTTTCATATTGATTTTCGCTCCGATTTTGTGTCTCCGTTACTTCAATATTATCCGTGAAGTCCAACTGACCACCTTTATGTTCTGTTACAAGCCGAAATAATATTTGTAGATTACTAGCCATGGGTAAACACACCCGAGACTTAGTGTCGATTACCGCGATAGTCTGTTGACCTAATGTCTCCTTGTTGGGAAAGCATTCCAGGTGAATGTTGTTGCGTTTACAGGGCTCACGCCGAGCGCTGTCTATTGTTATGTAAACATACCATGTAAAATTGGTGGATTTCCCATGACTGTTGACAAACGATGGCTGGTGCAGACAATGAACAAAACCAACCGACTGCTTTCTCACGCCTTGAGAAATCCGTCGACAAAACATCGGCAATAGGGTTTTTAGGAATTCAAATGTAGAATTACTCGCGTCCCGTGACATCCACATATAAACATTTAAAGAATAAAAACATCAGAACTGGACAAGAAATTACTCAGATTGTTCACAGCAAATCTGATCCGCCTGTGGTGGCTAAATATCTATATATAAACATTGTTTCCAGAATATTGACTATCGTAGTTTTTTTCTTTTCTCAAGTGGATTTATCCAGAAAAAGGAATACTTGGGTCCATAACCGGCACCCAACCCCAGAGTGAGAGATAAAAACAGATAGGAGATCCTTTGCTTATCCTTAGTGGTTTTCTAGCAGTGTACCCACCAGACATTTTCTTTAAATATTGGACCTGTGTGCTGCCCATGGTGAACATTTTGATCGCAATATATATTTACCTGCACTACCTGACGTGAACTTTTGACACATAAAATTAGCACTATTTAAGCGGACGTTCCCCATTAGGAAAAATTAATCATTCTTGGAGGAACTGGGGTCCCTTGGATAGCACCAATCTGTGTTCAAGAGTAATAGGTAAGTGTGAGAGCGTGTGTACACAGACTGACAGATTGTAAGAAAGAGAAATGAATATTTCATATTTTATATAATCATTATACTCACTTCAATCTTTTTTCGGGTTTGCAAATACTGTAATATCATTTCTTGTCTTCTTCGTTTCAGGATAGATTAACTAGAGACGTGGTTCTTTTACTTTATTGTCTATCCCTATATATATTATTATTAACTGTAATCTTTTGGGTTAGTCACCTCTGTCGGGATCTACTTTGGGATTCCTTTACATTAGAGGAGTGCCTATTAGGTTAGTAAATTTTCTTACATTTTTATGTCTGTAAACTATACGTTCTGATAGATAATATGGATGTTGTGATTTTTCTAAGATAATAAACATAATAAACCTTAAGTTATCGTGTTGGTCAAAACCCCCGCCCATTATATGTTATCCATAGCTTGGTTCACGTCTGTACGTATTATGTTACAGAATTGTGTATATGTAAGTGGAGTGTAACTCGTATATATATATGGAGCAGGAGAGAAAGTGAGTCTAGTTAAATATTGTCGTGAGATAGGCTGGATTAGAGCAATTACTCAATCCAGAGACTGTCCTTTCTCTTACACTCTCGCCTTGTGAAAAGTAAAGCTATTTCTTACCCCTTATTCTCACATAGTTTACCATTATCACCTCTGCTCAGACGGGACCTTAAACATCTTCAACCTATCTCAATAAAATCAAGCTGTTCGAACAATGGGAGATACGACCTAGTCCAGAGAAGAAAAGTCACTAAAGTGCAATGTTAATAGTCATGAATTTGGAATAGGGATCATGATTGGGAACATAATGCGTGCCATTTGCAGCCACGATAAAAACAATTGGGACAACCTAACTTAGACAAGCATTTACTGTCAAGGAAGTACGCTTCGACTAGATTACTGGATTTCATTCGAAGGGCTCTACAGGGGTAGATAATACGGAATGTTGTATGGCTTATAGCTCCTCTAAAACTAATTTCATTATTACTCGTAGATCAATAATATTTTATCTCCGGATACAAACTCTGTGACCTTAAGAAACTGGCGTGGTCGTTCAGTGCCTCCGTTGCCTTGGCACATGTACTCGCATCATGCAAGATATCGCTGACATAAGAGTGGTATCCTTAACGACAGAACGAAGGGCAGCACGAGTAAGCCACACTGGGGAAAAAACAAGCCCAAATAACAGCGTTGTCAACTTAGCTACTTTATGGCTAGATGTGGTAATTTTCTGACTCGGTCGCATTTGTTCGATTGGAGAGAAATCTGGCCACTTCTGAAATTACTATCGGCTACATTAGGCCAGACTTGGGAAGTTGGCGAAAAACGTCAACAAAATGTTCCGTGACAGTATAAAACTTTAGTGGTCACATGACAGACAAAACCCGTTTGTATTGTATCTTGAATAACACAACAATCAGGGCCGGTCTTAGGCCGATCTAACATATTTGATCCAATCGAGCCCTGCTCTCGGGTTATCACTACCAGCTTTGAAATAAATAAATATAGACAGACAGATAGATAGATAGACAGATAGATAGATAGATAGATAGATAGATAGATAGATAGATAGATAGATAGATAGATAGATAGATAGATGGATGGATGGATGGATGGATGGATGGATGGATGGATGGATGGATGGATGGATGGATGGATGGATGGATGGATGGATGGATGGATGGCTAGCTATGGAGGGATGGAGGGAGGGAGAGAGGGAGGGAGGGAGAGAGAGAGAGGTAGGTAGAGAGGTAGGTTGGTAGGTAGGTTGGTAGGTAGTTCCGTAGGTCGATAGGTAGGTAGGTAGGATGAAAGAGATTACTCGACGAGTTTTCGTGATGTGTAAATGCTGCTATGAAAAATATCTCGACTCCAGTAACTCGTCAAAATTACGGGTTTGAAATATAGCGTGCTCTGTCCGATGCATGTACAACACTGTACAAAAAAGTAAACATTCACAACAACAACAACATTATGAAAAACCTTCAAAGTTGCAAATATTCTGTTCCTGTAAACTTCTTCTTCAAGTACCATGCATAGTGGATTAGGAGATCATGTCTCTTCCCAACTTCCTGTCTCCAGTATAATTTATCAATTCTGTTGCTGACCTCTTTCTGTGTCATGATGTCAAACCGTTGCATAAAATACTCTTCATTTTATAGAATGCTGTTTTTGCCTGAGCTATTCTGCTCTTCACTTGTGAGATACATCTTCCATCCATTGTTATTAATGTGCCCAGGTATTTGAATCTATTTACCTGTTTTAGAACTGTTCCATTTACGTTGATAGTACATTCTGGGGAGGCCATTTTCTTTGAGACGACCATTACTTTTGTCTTTTTACTATTAAGGCTGAGACCTTTATTTTTATTTTCTATCACGATTGTATCAACCATTTCCTGCAGCTCCTTTATACTTTTTGCTGTTAGGACTGTTTCATTAGCTTATCGCAAGTTGTTTATACTCGTATTATGTCTGCCAAATGATATTCCTGACATGTTCTCTAGGGATCTCATTATATCTTTACTGTACAGATTGAACAGATCCGATGACAGCACACATCCCTGCCTGACACCCTTTTTTACTTGCTGAGACGTTCCTATTTGGATGCTAATTCTTACAGCTGCTGTTTGTTGCCAGTAAATGCTCTTTATTATCCTCAAGTCTTTACCATCAATGTTGATGCTTTCTAACATTTTGATAATTTCCTCATGTTTCACTTTGTCAAATGCCTTAGTGTAATCTATAAAGCATAAGTACAGATCTGTTTTTACTTCTATGGCTCTTTCTGCTAATGTTCTTATAATATGTATGGCATTGTTTGTGCCTTTACCTTCTACAAATCCAAACTGTTCATCACTGATTTCCGGTTTAATTTTATTTATCACTCTTCTCATGATAATTCGTAACAATATTTTGGTCACATGCCTCATAAGACTAATGGTGCGATTTTCTTTGCATTCCATGGCTCCGGGTTTCTTTGGCAAAACTATGAATATGAATATAGCAGATCATCAGGTATTTGACCACTGTTGTAGATGTCATTTAAGAGTTATGTTATCACCTCTACTCCAAATTCTCCCAAAGCTTCAATTTCCTCTACTGTTTTATTATCTGGTCCAGGCGCTTTCCTTTTCTTCATGCGGCGCATGGCATAATACCTACTCATCTTTCATGTTTTATGTCCTCCCTATAAACACTGCTCGCTAAAGTTCTTTCCCTATTAACACTGGTCGTATTTCAGAAGTGATGGTCTATATTTGGCCCTAACAAAACCTCGAACTGTCATTTTTTTGTAGTTGCTTTAGTTTTGCCTGTAATATGTCCTGGAATGTTGCACTCAAATCTGTCAAAACTAAGAGCTACAGCACCTTCAAAAACAAAAAAAGCATACGTCCACAAAACGAGCTCATGTGAGCTTGAAAATGCCCTTAACTGATTACGATGTTTCAATTCGTGTAATGTTTACCCGAGAATTGACTGTTTTATGTTAACGCTTCAAATTTTAACACATATTTGCTTGATTGTGTAGAGAGCTTAATTGCTTCCACTCTCTCTTTACTCCTCTCGTACTCTCGTTCTCTCTCTCTCTCTCTCTCTCTCTCTCTCTCTCTCTCTCTTATCTACATTAGTAAATGCAACGTTAATATAAACTATTTACTGTTGTAGCTTCAAAAATTAATAATCTGCAACCTCTACACTTGTCTTCAGTGCAGCTTTTTTCTCTCTAACTGTTTACATTGACTGTCATGATAATATTTTGTTTCTATCATTCTTTAATCCATTTCACTGAATTATTGCAGAGCAGAAATGTAGAAAAGCAATAACGCCTTTTATTTCACCGCAATAAAAAGAAGATATCTTTCGTTCCTTCCTTCATTCCGACAGTGCTGTCATTGTTATGCACGTATATCTAATTTTAGCTTTTATTTCTGTAACAATTTTCAACAAAATGTTCTGCCTGTTTATTTGTTCAACGAGTGGAACTGTAAAGGCTATTTTCATTTTGAGGACAACAATGAAACAATCATTTTTTAATTATTTTATTTTTAAATAAAATTGTGCCTCTTTTTACGAGGCGCGTTCCGTTTTTCCTAGACACAGAATCCGTCCGTTATATTAAGGCACGTGTCCAAATACAAAAGACCTTGTGGTCTGGATTGTTGAAACAATCACTGGAAGTGCATAAAGATATGTACTCATGCTGTGTTGAACATGCAAATGCATTTGACAAAGTAAGACACATATGCACACCGGTAAATTTTTTTTAAAATACCACCAGAGCAGGTCCTTTATAGCTGAAAAGGCGCCTTAGTATAACCGAGAAACTTGTTTCTAGGTTGAATGGGACATGCAGCTCCAAAGAGAGGCATGCAAGCCACCAGATTGATGGGGGGAAATCTTATAATATTCAGGAAAATGTACTGGGAACAGAGTGCAGCAACGAGATTAGATAATGAAATAGGCGAATTAAAAACAGGGGGAATAAAACATGAAGTAATACAAGGATTATGTTATCCTTGAATGTTTTCTCTTTCTCCAGCGAAAACATCATGAGAGGTATTGATGACATGAGAGGAATAATATTGGGAGGACGTAATATTAATAACATCAGACATAGTGACGACACAGATGTAACGGTGAAAAACGAAAGAGGCTCCCGCCTTCTATTAGAAACAGTTCTCGCCTGGCAGCGTCACTAAAGGGCTAAAATTAAACAGCAAGAAAACAACAGTAATAGCCATACCCAGACAGGAAATAATTCCACAATGTCAGATACTTTTATGAGGGATTACACTGCAGCCTGACAGGTCGTTGCGATACTTATTACTCAGTGTTACTTACCATATCAAGATGAGATGTTTCAGAAAAGCCATTAATGTTTTACTAGAGGAGACAAAATACGAAATTGTGACATCAGAAAAATTGTAGAAACTACATCCTGCATCAAGTAGAGAGAAAAATAAGATAGAAAGAGAGAGAGATAGAAAGAGAGAGAGAGAGAGAGAGAGAGAGAGAGAGAAAGAGAGAAAGAGACTGAGAGGGAGAAAGAGAGAAAGAGAGAAAGAGACAGACAGACAGAGAAAGAGAAAATTAAGTGGTTTGGCTATCTCAAGAGAATGCATGCCGATAAACTACCACTACGCGCCTACAACAATAGAAAATCTAGTTTCTGGGCACGGGGAAGACCAAGAGGCAGATGTACAAAGACAACTTACACCAACACGGGCTCACCGCAGCCAAGGGGGCACACTTGACTCAAGAACGCAAACTTCAAATGCCCACTATAAGTTTCACGACAGTTGTGGAAGGAGAAAGTACAGTCAGTAATTTAAGTATCAGAATACATCCGCCAGGCACGTCCCTACCACGTGGTTTCACGTCATCGAGCTACCTAACTGACACCTATCGGTGACGACTACAGGTCTAGTACATCACCTTCAATAACTATTTACGAGGAAACACATCAGGGTCTTCTACAACTAATGAAATCATCATTTTTATTATCATCACATCTTTTTTTCGTTCTAAGGAGCAAGGGTCCTGTCGTACGGAAGGTTAATTGTTTTATTTTGCCCGTATGAGTATACAGAGTCGATGTCGACAGATACGCGAGAAGGTATAGAAATAGATTTTTCACAGGTGGTAGAATTGAGAAAAAAAAGATCTGTCTCTGGAGTGATTAGGTAATCTCTTCCAGCCTATCCGTACGACTGTACTTTTAGTGCAAGACAGCTTTTATCTCCCTATCAAGAATAGATAAGTTAATCTACACACACACAGCTATGTGACACAAGACACACAAATGTGAAAAACTAAGGATAAATGGGTATGGGTCTGACCAACACACAAAGGTAAGTTTCTTTGTAGTTTATTATCATTAAAACTCGACAACATCAAAATATCTAAAGGAAAAGATCAAAGAGTCATTTACATGGATATGAAATAAAGCAGAAAAAACGTGCACCCTTCTTAAATGGAGAAAAGAACCCTAAAATTATTAACCCAAAGGTTGAAGGTTAGCACTCTGTTACAGAATGAACAGTAGTGGTACTCTATGAGACCCAGTAAAATAAACAAACTTTTAGACAAATCAGATATATGGATAGTTTTCCCGCAAACAAGAAAATACTCGCACACTCTTGCAAACAGTGGCCATTCTCACACTCTTACCTAATTGCATGGTATGGTAGGTCTGTAATATCCCTTGGTAATAGAACTACTCCATGAATATATTATTTAATTCACTTAATATTCTGTCACCCCAGTTGTCGCAGATCCAAATTGGCCCCAGTCCATCCCCCGAAATTAGTTCATGAGGCGAACGCCTAATATGGTTGCGTCTCCTATAATGTTATTACAAATAGTTAAAAACTGAGAGAGTTCTTGAGGTTCACTCTTTAGCGGCAAAAATACTTCCAGTATTGGGAAAACATCTGGTTGCTAGAACTTTGTTCATAGGCTGATGATGGTTCTTCTATCGGCCAACTTGTGGCTGGTAAAAATATATCTCTCTCTGGGTTTTGTAAGTCCAGTTATTAAAAAAAACAAATTTATTGTCCTCCGA
The DNA here is from genome assembly GCA_024509875.1 of Oreohelix idahoensis. Taxonomy (NCBI): domain Eukaryota; kingdom Metazoa; phylum Mollusca; class Gastropoda; order Stylommatophora; family Oreohelicidae; genus Oreohelix; species Oreohelix idahoensis. Next base: position 602,132 of record JAMPIV010007019.1, read on the forward strand.
TACTCTCTGGCGTGTGCCCTTTCACAAATGAAATTGGTGACGCACAGCCAAGAAAAGGAGAAAATAACAAATCCAAAAAAGAAAAATAAGAAAGAAGACCGCTGGCCGCCCTTGTGATCAGGTCTGCGGAGAATACAAGAAACATTTATATAAAAAATATACTAATCCTATATCTTGGAAGGGTAGATAATTCCTGGGGGACCTGGATTTCGCAGATGATTTAGCATTCTTAAGTTCAACACCCAGACAATCCCAAGAAGCAGTAAATAATTTGTGTCATCTCTCGGTTAAAATAGGTTTCCAAATAAATGCCTCTAAAACTAAAGCTATGAACTTTTCTAACGAGACCTTTGATATCATCTTGAACGGAAAAAACTACAGAATGTTGAAAGTTTCAATTATTTAGGCAGTAAAATGACTCAGGATGGTGACACAACAAGAGAAATTCATACTAGAATTGCTTTGGCAGCTAGCGCCTTCAATAGATTATCTAACATTGGGAAATTACGATCATTGAATATGCATACCAAGCTTCGTCTGTTTAATTCAAATGTTATCTCAGTGTTAACATATTTGGTGCTTAAAGAATTTATTATTATTATTATTAATCCTATATCTACACACACAGACGGGGAATAGACGATCTCTTCTCCACTCCGTCAGTCCTGATTAAATTTAAAAGGCACATTGTGTTTACTTACTCCTACCCGTCAACAAATTCCGCTGGCAGCTGAGTTCAGACGGGTCTGAGTTATGTTAACTCGCCCGCCCCTTCTCGCCGGCGTCAGCGTACAATAAAAATAATTATTTAATCTGTCCATACGCGCTGCCTAAACAATGATCGCCTGTCATTAAATAGCTATTGAATTGTCGGCATCTGTTGGCTTTGCTGTATATGACTAAAATAATAGGCACTATAACAAATATGCACAAATGAAATATAACGTTGTATTCTATTCTTCACTATCAGTTTACTGTCTATACGGGTGGCGTGATTTAACATTTTAATAGAATATCTGGTATGAAATCGCTACGCGTTACTTTATTTCACTCGTTTTACTAGCGAAAAAAATCTAAGTGAAGAACAAATGTTAAAAGCTATCAACTCTTAAAACATTACCACTGTTTTCATTTTTACCATAAGATTCAGAAATGAAAATTTCCACGAACACTAGAAAACCATATTCCAACAATAAAGACTGGTTCTAGGACTGCGCTAGACTATTCAAAATTCTGACTGACAACTGATGATGGGGTTAAGAAAACAACAGTATATATATCATCAGGATTCTCTGATCTCTGAATGCGTTAATTTCGCGTTCCGGTGTTACAGAATTCAGAAGCTAAGCGTATCAAGGTAAAGGCTTTACGGTCGGTCTTCGTCGAGGTTTTCGACCGTCATCAAAAGACTTACTGTTCCCTAACGGGTTTACTGTAAGAATGCCCGCTACTGAAGATCAAAGGGCCCAGGGGTTTCTAACTCCCCTGAGTACGAAACTTCAAAATGGTCTGTGTTTTAGTCTTCCCCACGTGCCAGCCTGTCTGAGAACTATTATGATTGACAGATGCTCGCGTAAGGGGACGATGTAAACACAGCCTGATTTGCTTTCCTGTTATGACTGACAGGTCCCGCAGTTTGTAAACATTGCGTTAGCTCGTGTTAAAACAAAGAGGCGGGACAAAATGGTACGTTGCAGAAGTAGACAGTGGGTATTGATACATGGTTTAGCTAGCAAATCAGAGAGCAGCTATAAGGTTGCAATAGGCTGCCGGATTACTGTAGACTCTTTTTTCATTACACGTCACAGGGCCACAACTCCAGATGCCATAGCACAAACTCTTGTAGTGGAGGTTTATGTAGTAATTTGTTTGACACGATCAGGTTGGTAGTCACATGTACATGCTTATATGAGTCGCCTTTTACGACCTTCCTCAAAGAGCAGTAGCTTTATTCTTTGACCCTTGACAGAGACTCTTGTGACCTGTACGGGGCAACTAACGTAATACGCAAATAATACACTAACTTGTACGGTTAAGGTAGGTGTGTGTGAGGGGGGAAGGGGGTGGGAAAAGTTAGGTGGAACGAGGGATATGTCTAGAACGGGGCTTTGTAACCCTTTTTGGTGCCCTCGCCCCTTTTGATTGTTCGGTGAAGGTTACGGACCCCTTCTTAGAAAAAAGAATGGAGTAAACGTATAATTAAACATTTTACATTTTAGGATATGTACAAGGAATGGGCGTCCGATTGACAGAGTGGTTATAGCGCTGGTCGCTGGTGGCAAAGGTGCCGGGTTCAATTCACGGTATCGACACGCTTTATTCTACCCAGCTGTAAATGGGTACCTGACTGTACACTTGAGTTAGGGAATGAAAAGGCAGCGAGGAATGGAACTAATCACCCCACTCTATATGCTGGACCTAGTATAGTGTAGTCTCTAACACTTTTCTCCCCTACGGTAGTATCTGTTATGGCACTACCTTTTTACAAGAAAGGGGTCCATGGACTACAGGCTAAGAAACCCTGGTATAGAAGATCCTATAAATACTACAAGAAGTCAAAGACTAAATTCAAGGTTTACCGTCCATTACTGCCGTGATTATGGTTGTGGCTGAGAGCGAATGAGAGGCTTTCTAAGAGATGGGAAATGTGGGCTTTGCAGAAAGTTACAAGGATAATGCTGGTGTCTTGGAAAGTCACATCGAATGAAGTTTGAGAAAAGACCACTGTGATAACAAGGATGGTTAAATCTTCATCATTATCGTCGTCATCATCATTATCATCATTTTGCCAGTCGCTGCATGGAGCCACTAAGCGTGATAACAAAAGACATTTAGATGATTAAATGGGAGACAAGAATATGTGATAGAATATAGAGACAGGAAAATGGAGAATATACACAGTCCTCACGAGATTGGGGGTTGGGGGGGGAGAATGGGAGGGGGTGTGTAAACCGGCAGAGCCATATGATCCGTGCCCCGAGCCTCACTGCGCAACGAGACCTAATCTCAGCTGTTTTATTGTTTTGTTTTTTTAACTTGCCTTTTGTTACATTACAATAGGTTTAGATATCTTCCCAAACAATGAAGGGGCCTCACAATATGAAATGGCAATGGCCCAGGCCTCATCTAAGCTCTCGGGGGGTCTGGATTATAGACAGCGTGGTGATACCTAACCCGTATCGAGTGGAACAAAAATGCATAACCGGTATCGAGCGAAACAAAAGGAGTGAGGGGTGGGGGAAGGTAAAATAGTTACAAAAACATTGATATGCACAAATGCCACCAAATAATGACAAAGATCGAGTCTAACAGAAGCGAGCTAGGGATAACAACAGCAGTAGACAGATGACCTAGACTGGACTTCAAGAAACTCCCAAAGGTAGAGAAATTGGGAAATGTTCTAGCACTTTAGGCTTATTCGTACCTAATTAGATTTCTGAAGAAGACGACTTGAGGGCATTGAATTCTGAGATAAATACAGTAACGCCACGAGAGTAGTTTTATTAAGTAATGCCTCGGGGTACCAGAAAAACCACAAAGATGTAGACAGTTGTCTGTAGCACTCTGGAAAAAAGCAGGCTTCGGTTGGGTTTGGCTATTTCTAGAACATGGGGGAGAAAGGATGTGAGTTTAAATGCAGATGTTTTTGTAACTTCACTCTTAAAGGGCATGGTGGGTTTCCCATGTTTGGTGCAACGAATTTTCTGTCGATTTGAGTTTTCACGAAATTTCTTCTTCTACTTCTTCGTACACTCTCAGACGTCTACTTGAATATTTTCACAGAAAGCAGTGGGCAGCTACAGGCTATTTGCATTTCCATTTTCTGAAAATGGTACTAGTGACAGCCATAGGGGCTTTCTATGTCCCTCATATGTTGGGCATCTTTGAAGCAGATGTTCAGCAGCCATTTTATCAGTGCCACATTTACACACATCGGTAGTTCCTATCTTTAGCTTGTTGATTAGGTGGTATCCGAGTCTTTTGCAGCCCGTGCAGAGTCTGAAGAGTATCACTTGTTTTCTTCTGCTGAGTTTGTAATATTCATCATTTTGTGTGTGTGTGTGTCCTGGATATTCTGCATCACATTTCAAATGTACTGGCCCCGAAAACTGGCCTTCCGTCATTAGCGCCGCCTGGGGAAATGGGCCCTGAACAATGACGTCTCGACTTTTAAAAGTTAAAGAAAGTCGCTGACCTACTTTCAAATGGACTCTTCTCATTTTCATGTTCCTCTCCCTGTGCAGCAAGGAACCACCACTATAGCTGATCCCCCTGAAGGAAGTCTGCAGTAAAGCATTCATGTGTTCTTGAAGTAGTGGCTCCTGTAACAATTTGTTTGTGCATAATTAGTTTGTCGGTCTCGTGCACAACCTTACATTAGTAGCCTCTTACGATATGCATGAGAAAGTAGTAGCACTAGTATTTCCTTGTCTCCCCCACCACCAAGAACCACACGCGTTCAAATAGATTAGGTCATAGTTGTCGTCCTCTGTTTATTCCTTCACTCTCTTGTAGCCACGCCTCTATTTCATGAAACGAGTGCTCTGTTTCAGGTTTTCTTACTGCTTAAGTGGCAGCTAGTAAAGTCAGTTCTGTCAGTGTGCGTCTTTCTTGGAACCGACATTTCATGAATGTGTTACCGGTACCTTAAATGTGAGCACGCGCCCAAAAAAAAAAAAGTAACACTGTAACCTCCCAAGCATGTCATAAGTGGCGACATAGGAGAGTTGGGCATGGGGACGGCTACACAATTCTGTAAAACGTTAATCCGGAAAAAAACTTTGGCAAATCAACCAAAGCAAATAATTAAATTTGCCTCGGAGGGGACAAAGAAATTAAGGACAGACCTTGAGCGGGTGGCACGAGGACAGGATAACTTGGCATGATTTTCTTGAAGACCTATGTTCCTTGAGAACTGAAATATAATGAAAGAATGAAAGTTCGACTGTTGGAGTTTGTTCCCTATGCAGCTGTCAAATTTTTAGTTTCTTTATTCTTTCAGTCCTAGTCTAAAAAATATTACGCTGTCTTATCTTCGTAAGGCCTGTGTCTGTTTTGTCTAACTGGATGAAACTTTTTGTTATTACTTAATTTAATCTCTTCTAATTTTGTCATGTATTTGGTTCGCTATGTGCTTCCTCCCTGTTTGGCTAACATTTTTATTTCTCGGTGCAGTGCATTTTGCTTGTGAGTATGCACCCGCTATACTTTCACTTTTTTTCTTTTAACTATAGCATGTTTTCACTAATTTTCCTTATCGATACTTTTGTTGGTTCCATAGTTTAGTCGAACGTCCGTTTGGTTTACTGTTAGAGCCCATTTCTCGCGCGGCACAGTTTTCAGGTTCCAGGTTCCACCTCATTAAAAAAAGCTGGACATAGTATGGTGAAGTCTCTAACACTTCACTCACTAATGGCAGTTTCTGCTATACGACTACCTTTGCCTTTCAAAAAAAAAAAAAAGCTTAATCATCTTTGAAAGGTTGCAGAACATGTATACAGGTTTCTACATTATCCAACTTATCAGCGATGGTTTTAAGTATAAGAACTGAGTGGCTTAAGATTCCCCACTTATTTTTTAATCTCCCCAACAGACGTCAAGGAGAGACAGCAAATAAGATTCCATTATAGGACGTGCCAAAGTTATTAAGAAGTAACTTGTAAAATTAAAAGTATAAAACTTCTTCTATAGTACTTAGAGTCACAAGCCCGAGGAAATCTTCCTCACGTGTGTGTTTTTATTTCTTAACTTGGGCACTTGGGTTTTCAGCCCTTCGGCCCAATGACATGTCATTGCGAGGCTGGGGAGCCTGTGGACTTTTCTTCCAACCCGGTCAAGAGATTCGCTCCTTCCCATCCACAGAGGGTTTATCTCAGGAGCAGTTCAGGTTATTCAGTCAAAATCCCGGTTCGATGATACTTCTTTAAATGCACACGCCCGGGCTTGAACCTTGAACACCTGATCGCCAGCGCGATGTGGTAACCATTACACCAGCGCGGCTCAGGTGTTAAAGCTGGGAGTTATGAATTAGTAATTATTCTTAATTCACATTAGACGACTGCACCTACGGCTTCAGTGAAGTGTTATCGGCCAACCTGCTTAACACACATAAAAACATTTGCGTTGATCATATTTTTAGTGATTAACATATTTACATAACATTAGCTGATATAAAAGAGCCAGTTGGTCAACATTAGAAACACACCCTTTCCATACACATATCGGACGACAATGGGTCACTGTCGTAAATTTATTTTGAGAGAAAGAGTCTTAGAAATAGTAGTCCGGTTTAGAGTGTAGAATGATGGTGAAAAAGCTCAGTGATAGAAATGTAGAGATTAAATATGATGCTCCACAGAGTGCTGGAGGAGAGTAAAGACAGACTTATTTACGACAAATCGTTTCTCTCAATCTTCTCTTCCACTCTCCTGGTCAAACAATTATTTGCCAGTTTTCCAGACACACATCTGCGCTCACACCGATTTGGTGCTTCAGACACACAGACGACGTGGATACAACTATCTTAAACAAATATGAGGGATTTGGGCCTTGGTAGTCCAACACAGTACTATGTATGTTTATGCTGTTTATTAGCATTTAAACTCAATCACAACATCCAACAGGTGTTACATAAAAAGTATCATAAGTACCGAAAAATACAATTAACAAGGTGAGGAGGGGGGTAAAGAAGATTGGTATCGACTAAACCCTTCCCGCTTATTAGACAAAGGTAAACCCAGTCCCAAGATAGATAGTTATCAGGAACGTAGGTAATGTAACCTAACAGTGAAGTTAATTACTCTGAAAGAGGTGTTACAATATTAGGTATGGTGGTAGACAAAAATACTGTTATCCCAATTGTGTCTTCTCTTTACTAAGCAAAGAAAAAAAAGGGGGGGGGGGATGAAACAGAGTTAACAAATTATCCCACTTAAAGGAACAATGCAGGGTATACAGAAAATTGTATTACCCGGTAGGCAAGTTAACAAATGGTTTTGCAAAAATAAATCTCCTGTCATTCATACACGCTGAGAGGATCCACACTCATATACACACACACTTACCGATTGCAGCATCAGACAATCCATAGCATGATATACACAGTAATTAAACTCTTTACATGTGAAACTGTTTAGTCCTTCGATGTCCCGTCCAGATGTAGTGAGGTTAGTTGATAGAAAAAATTCCCACTTATCGCCGGACTTGAAGGCCTAAGAGTTCTGGTGGTTTATTATAAAAAGAGTCTATGCTCTCCACGCGCTCGTACCATAGTGCAGACTGTGATACAGATCACTCCTTGGTTTGCTGCAAAATGAGAGCACAACCAAGAAAACTCTATCGTGTCAGACATGAAGGGAAACCACGCATTGATACCAGCAAGATGTCAGACCCTTTCATGATCGCTCAATTCACTGCGACCTTCGAGAAAGTGATCAGTAGCCCTCAGCATGGTGATACTATTACAGAGAACTGGGAGCATCTACGGAACACCATTCAAAGTACTGCACTTGCCACCTTTGGTAAGAAAACAGCAAAGTCAAATGACTGGTTTGATGCTTCATCAGATGTGATGGCACCTGTCATTGAAGCTAAGCGCAGTGCTATGAATGAATACAAACGTTCACCGAGTGCCAGAACCCTACAGATCCTGAGGGCTACGAGAAGCAAAGTTCAACAAACTGCTCGACGCTGTGCAAATGACTACTGGCTCCAGCTCAGTGAGAGCATCCAGATCGCAGCGCAAACAGGCAACATTAGACAAATGTATGACGGCATAAAGAAAGCACTTGGCCCCCATAAAAGTAAGACGGCACCGCTAAAAACCATCAGCGGAGAGAAGCTAACCGATAAGGGTAAGCAGATGGAGAGGTGGGTCGAGCACTACTCTGAGCTTTACGCTAGAGACAATACCGTTACGCCTGCAGCCCTTGATGGTGTCAGCAGTCTGCCAACTATGGAGGAGCTGGATGCCGAACCAACATTAGAGGAACTCAGCAAGGCCATTGATAGCTTGGCCTCTGGCAAAGCACCAGGCAGTGATGGGATTCCTCCTGATTTAATCAAATGCTGTAAGAGCACGCTATTACATCCCCTGCATAGGATGCTGTGCCAGTGCTGGGAAGAGACAACTATTTCTCAAGACATGCGAGATGCCAAGATTGTAACACTGTATAAAAATAAAGGAGACAGAAGTGATTGCAATAACTACAGAGGCATCTCTCTTCTTAGTATTGTTGGTAAGGTTTTTGCCAAAGTCATCTTAATGCGACTACACAAGTTAGCTGAGCGCATATATCCAGAGTCACAGTGTGGATTCCGAGCTGGCAGATCAACAACAGACATGATCTTCTCTCTCCGCCAGCTTCAGGAAAAATCAAGAGAGCAGAAAAGACCACTATATATCGCCTTTATAGACCTCACAAAAGCATTCGACCTGGTTAGTAGGGATGGACTCTTTAAAATCCTCCTGAAAATAGGCTGCCCTTATAAAATGCTGGAAATGATAAAGTCATTCCATGACGGCATGAAGGGAACAGTCCAATATGCTGGAAGCACGTCCCAGCCCTTTGATATACGAAGTGGCGTTAAACAAGGCTGTGTTCTGGCTCCGACCCTCTTCGGAATCTTCTTTGCCTTACTCTTGAAACATGCATTCAGAGATGCAACTGAAGGAATATGCCATCACACTAGGTCAGATGGCCGTCTGTTTAATCTTTCAAGGCTGAAGGCAAAAACAAAAATCAGAAGGGTCACTATAAGAGACTTGTTGTTCGCTGATGATGCTGCAGTCGTCACTCAAAGCCAACAGGAGCTTTAGAGCTTGATGAATCGCTTCACTAAAGCATGCAAGGACTTTGGCCTCACAATAAGTCTAAAGAAAACGAATGTGCTGAGTCAGGATGTGGGTGCTGCACCAGTTATCACTATCGATAACTATGAATTGGCAGTGGTGCACCACTTCACATACCTAGGGTCTACCATCAATGACAAACTCTCACTGGATACAGAAATCGACAGCTGCATTGGCAAAGCTGCAGCTACCTTTGCCCGCCTCACATCGCGTGTTTGGGGAAACTCTAAACTCACAATGAAGACCAAAGCTGCGGTATATAATGCCTGCGTCACCAGCACACTCCTATATGGCCGCGAGACCTGGACGACCTATGCTAAGCAAGAAAGAAGGCTCAATACCTTCTGTGACGTACGTCTAGTTTGACTAGTGAATTCTCCCTGATATGATGGATGATTTAAAGGGACTTTTAGCTTTTCATAACATTAGAACCCCTGAACATTTGTTGTAACTTTTCGTTTGCCAGAACTCATTCCACCGGGACTCATTTAGTAGGCGGCACGAGATCAAAGAGACAGACTGAGGGATTTCAGGGGAGACTATCGGCGCTATCAAAGACAGTAGTGGTCCCTGATACGAGACGCAGTTGCTTGCCGCTAATTTCGCGTCTAGGTGTCAATCGCAACCGAGCGAACGGGGGAAAGCCGAAACGGGCAGCAGCGAGCGGATACGAAGACCAGGGGGCGGCTTCTTCCCTTGATTTGGCGGTCAGATCCCCAAATCGTTCGTGAGATCAAATAAGCTGTCAAGTTTATCATGTCCCACTCAACTTACATTCCATTTTAGCTAAATAGACCATCAAGACTAGACACGTTATCATTCGCTGGCCAGAACTTGATAGTAGCACTAGCGATATTTGAAATCTTGCTAGATTATCCCATGGATTTTCATTTTATTTGCAGTGAATTCTATTTCTGTGCAAAGCGGTAATATATATATTGTATAAAGTGATCAGTGGTCTAGTTCATTCATTATATTTCATTGGATTTTGTGTTAATTTAAACCTATTAAATTAAACCGTCTCAATAGTTCCAGTTGTAAATATAATGATCTATCTATTATATTATTTCAAAAGATAACACTGACAAACAACATTTTTCTTTCTTATATAAGAATAAGTGTTCTTAGGTCAGTTTCTTGCGCTGATTTCAAATTTGAAATCCGTTTATCTCTATCACATCGAGTTCTTAAGATATTTGTGAATAAATATATTTTTGGGAAACCGTTATTTGCTCCGTTTCATTTTTACTATATAACTTATTAAAAATTAATAAAATGCAAAATAATTCTACTTTTTATACTGCTAAAAGATGCATGACAAATGTTACGCTATTTTTCAAATAGTTACTGTATTTTGAAATAATTCTGAGCGAAATATGGCTTCTAGAAGTTGTAGAAATTCGGCTGATCTGTTCTGTTACGTGTGTGGATATTTTACCGATCGTGTTCACCAGAAAAACTTTACACCATTACTAAAGAAAGCATATGAACTTTATTTCGATTCGAAATTTGATGATGCAAATAAATCTTGGAAGCCAAATGCAGTTTGTTCGACTTGTGCAAATACATTGGCAGGTTGGTTAAGAAAATCGCCGAAGCATAAGTCGATGCCTTTTGGAGTGCCAGTAATATGGCGTGAACCGACAATTCACGCTACTGATTGTTACTTCTGCTTGACAAATATCCATGGTTTCACTTTTAAAACTAGAAAGTCTGTGGTTTATCCAAATATTGAATCGGTTTCGAAACCAGTGCCTCATGATCCAATCACGTGTCCGATCCCAGTTCCACCAGAACAATATCCGTTGGATGTGAATGAACCATCAGAAAGTGATAGTTTACCTGCTTTAGAAACTAATTCTGACTCGGATTATATACCGGTGAATGATGTTCACTTAATTAACCATTCAGAACTTTCAGATCTAATACATGATCTCGCTCTTACCAAAGGACAAGCGGAATTACTTGGTTCGCAACTCAAAGAATGGAATCTTTTAGCGCCCAATACTCCGATATCTAAATTTCGTCACAGACACAGAGAACTTGTTCAATACTTTGAGATGGATGATGACATTTGCTATTACAAAGATGTAAACGGTCTAATGGTGCACCTCGGTCATGAGCACATAGTCAACGAATAGCGACTTTTCATCGATTCTTCAAAGACTAGTCTAAAAGCCGTGTTATTGTATAACGGAAATTTATTTTCATCAATTCCAGTCGCCTACTCTGTTCATATGAAAGAAACTTATGACAATATGGCTATACTTTTGGCAAAATAAAGTACAATGACTACCAATGGCGGATTTGTGGAGACCTAAAGGTCAATGCAATTCTCACGGGCATGCAGACTGGGTATACTAAATTTTGTTGCTTCCTATGTGAATGGGACAGCCGCAACAGACAGAATCATTATGCAAGAAAGGTGTGGCCTATCATGGATCGTATGCAGCTCGGGCATAAAAATGTAATACACGAGCCATTAGTTAACAAAGACAGCATCATTTTACTACCGTTACATATAAAGTTGGGGCTCATGAAGAATTTCGTAAAAGCGTTAGATAAAACGAGCAAAGCTTCCACTTATCTTCGAGAAAAGTTTCCGCAAGTTAGCGATGCAAAGATAAAGGAAGGTATCTTTGTAGGACCTCAGATTAGGAAAGTTATTGCAGACAAACAATTCGAGAACTTGTTACATGGTAGTGAACTTCGCGCATTGATGGCATTCAAATCGATTGTCGATAACTTTCTGGGAAATCACAAATCTGTCGACTATGTGCATATTGTTAAGCAGTGCATAGATGCATACAGAATTATGGGCTGTAACATGTCCCTCAAAATCCATTTGCTCGATTCGCATCTTCACTTTTTCCCTGACAACCTTGGCGAAGTCAGCGATGAACATGGAGAACGATTCCATCAAGATATCGCCGTAATGGAGTCACGTTATCAAGGACAGTGGAGTGTGACCATGCTTGCCGATTATTGTTGGATGCTTCATCGCAATGTACCACATGCCATTCACTGACGAAAGTCGACTGCAAAGAAATTCAAGCCTACATAACTGTTATACTTCTTGTACGAATGATGTTGTAATACTGTATGCGTTGTTAAAAAACTTCAATTGCGTATTTCTAGAGATCCCTACCTGATAGAGAAAAACGGTTTGCAGATTTAAAAACAGCGCATTAAAATTGACTAGAAAAACATAGAAATGGGGGGGGGATGGAGGAAAGTAAAAATTCACGTCCCCCAAATTGACACGAGGTACGGAATTGGACGTTTTGCGATACCAAGCCTTGATTTGAATTGAGCGGCAGAACGCGGATGGTAGGAAAATTACAAAAATTTTAAAAAGTAATTTTTCTTAATATTAATGTTAGGAATATAAAAATTAGCTGGCCGGATGGCCTATTCTGAGCAATGAAATAATATGATCTTAATTTTACAAACGGATAGATAATATTGAAGATAATGACAAAAGACAGTGTAGTTTACATCATCGACAGACTGCCTTGAATAAAAAGTGTCGTTATTTGCACACAAAACACGACCTTGGGGACGCAGGTGTTCAAAGTTACTTATTATGGAGGAGAGGGTTGTTGAGCGGTAGCTGTGTCTAAATATAACTTTTTACGACAAAATTTTAAGGGGAGAGAAAGGTTGCTTCAAAAATCAAGCACATTTTTTTTAGAAACACAAGTAGAGACGGACAGACTAACAGATAACCATCCATACTTGACTGAAGCATGACTGAAATGACTTTAGTGTAGAAATTTGAAATTTAAAGTACAACTAGGCAGTGATTGGCCACAGACAATCATATCATTAGCGCTCAGACGCGAAAGTGGGGTCATTCTTCAATAATTGTTCAGTGTTAGACACAGATTTTAAAGTGTGGTGTTTTCCCATATGAAAGACAGTGAATAAATTTAGGGACGCCATACTATAGCCAGCAGCTCAGCTGAGTTTTGCTAGCAATTCTGTGTTATGTATTCATAATCTGGTAAGATTGAAATTATTTCTTTATATATTTTGAATATTGTTTCATGTTCGAGTGATTTGATACTGCCATATCAAAATCTAGCCTTACAAACAAGTAGGGATTTGCTCTAGACCCCCCGCCCAAGTCAGGGTCTAGGGACCAACAAGGTACATAAACTACAGCAAGGATTATGCAAGATAGATCAAGCGTTGAAACAGGTTACCTATCTTCTTTTAGGGCCGACAACTAATAAATATTTTTCAGAATCTATGGTCTGGGAGGATCTGTCTGATGTAGGCCCACCATGGTAACTGTGCTGTTTGGTCAGAGAGATCTGACCTGTCTGTATGATGTGGTTGTTGTGTCAGTGTTGTGTCCAGACGTGGGTAGAGAATAGATTTTGACACATGGCCCATACTTTGATTGCAGAGCTGTGAGTTTCTATCGACAACAAAGCAGAGTCTATTCGGTGGGTGACTTTACTCGAGTGTATCTGTGCAGTTCTTGTGACAGAGACCACCATTATTGTCCGCCAGCACGGAGAGGTGGGACCGCAAGTTTTCAGCACCAGAGCTACAAAAAGATGAGTGAGCCTCTGGTCTGCTGGACATTCACCAACTATTGGTAGTGACTAATATCCCCGTAAAAATTCCCACCATTTTCTGGACATTGTGTAGTCAATATAGACAGGTGTGATGAGGCCACCCCAACAGCACAAACAGTAAATATCCTCCCAAAGAGATGACTACTCGAACTTTTTTTAATAAAACTAACTAGTCTAGTACTTAAATAGGTACGCTCTTGCATTTATTATGTAACATTCCATGCAAAAAAACCACCCAAAACCCACCAACAAAACCCCCCCTAACATTACCCCCACCCAATCACCCTCCCCCCCACCCATACCACACAAACACACCCCCCCAAACACCCCTATCTAACTAACCTATACAAAACAATAAAACCACACAAAAACTACAAAACCCATACATATTTATAAAAACACAAACCCCCCCCCACAAACCCCACAACCCACTCCCCCAAACCTACTCCCCAAACCAACCCCCCCCCCCAACCCTATATCTTACTACTATTACTCCCTCCCTTCCAAATCCCCCAACACCCACCCAAAACAACCTTCTCCAACCCCTCATTCCCACCCCAATCCACACCCATACTACCCCCCCAACCAAACC